>APFE030397472.1:56634-82306 GCA_000404065.3 Pinus taeda | reverse complement strand
CTGCGACTATCATCCATCCGATTGTAGTTTCTATTGACATCCATTCTTGAAGAAAATTGGGAAGATTTTACCTGAGGTTGGTTGTGGCTTCTGTTTGTCCTTAAGGTAGCTTTCCCCCAATTTTCTAGATAGTCTTTTTTCGTTCTTGATGAAGACTGTCCCTTATTTACCTGATGATTTCTATTAGGCTTTTGTTCACTCCTTCTTGCTGCATCAAGATAACTTTTGGAGGTGGAAACTTGATATGTTTCACCATTATACCCCAGACCTGTCTTGATTAGAGGGGAATGCTGCACATTGGTAATCTCATCCAGAGTTTCAGATCCTTTAACGAATTTAAGGTTAAGGGCCTTTGTTTTCTCAATTTCCTTTCTAAGGCCAATAATTTCTCATTCTAACTTCTCAATAATTTTTTCTTTTTCATCAAGTTGAAATTGCAGAGTATCAATGATCACATTCTTTTCTTCTAAACATGTTTTGAGGCTAGAAATCTCTTCATAAAAACCATCCACATCTGTAGCATCCAAGTAATCATCATCTTCAAAGGCCATTAAGAGTTTATAGTGATTACCTCGTTCATCTTCATCGTTATTTGATAGTCCATCACTATCTTCATGAGTGTAATAGCTTTTCTTATTTGCATTATGTTTCTTGTTCCATATAACACGTTCCTTCCCCTTGTCAATCTTATCCTTATGAGGACATTTGGCAGCATAGTGACCTACTCTTCCACAAGAAAAACATTTGAAAGGTAACTTACCTCTAAATCTTCCAGTACCCCGTTAAAGATTTCTGACAAGATTTGATTCTTCTTCTTGTTCTGACACGTGTCCTGACTCATAGTACTCTCCTTTGACTGAAGCCTTGAAGGCAGCTACTCTCCTGTATAATGGACCTCCTTTCCTCATTTCATAAGCAGTTAGAATTCGTGTAGCTGTGACATTTTAAGGTTTTGTAGATTCTCCTTTTCTTCTATAGCAGAAACTTTAGATTCAAACCTAGGAGACAAAGATCTTAGAACTTTTTCAACCACAACAGCCTCTTTTATTTCTTCACCCAATTTTTTCATACAATTAACAATCTCATCCACATGAGGAAAATAGTTAGCCACACTTTCATCATTATACATCTTGAGATTTTCATACTGAATCCTAAGGGTTTGAAGTTTTGCTCGTTTTACCTGATCATCTCCTTCATAGCTCAGAACAATCTTGTCCCATATTTCTTTTGCAGATTTAAACTACATAACCTTGATAAATTATGATTGAGATAGGCATCCTAATAGAGTATTGACCGCTTTTGCATTTGTTTCATACTTCTTCTTCTCAACCGAATCTGTAGGAGTTGCTGATGGAAAAGTATACTCTGTATCTATGATATCCCAGACTTCTGTACCAAGAGATTGAAGATAGGCAGTAACCCTTACCTTCCAATAAATGAAGTTTGTCTCGTCAAAAATCGGTGGCCTGATTGATGCTTCCCTCTCATAGTTGCTCATGATGAAAGATCTTCCTTCAAGCGATCAAGCTTCTTCTGAAGGACCTGCTCTGATACCAATTGTTGGAAATAATACTGAGAGGGGGGCGTGAATCAGTATTATCAAATGAATTCCTGATTTATACTTAATTTAATTCTCAGATATTGAGCATTAACTTGTAGGTCAGTACCATATAATAATGACCATGAAACAAGAAAAACAGATAGTCACACCAAAGAACACCAGACATAAGGTGGAAACCCAATGTGGGTGAAAACCACCTGCTGCAATATGTCTCTATCTTCTTTCAAATAGAAAATTATTTTACAATGATTTTGTACTGGTGCAGTCCTTTACCAGTACGCAGGCTGCAACCTGCAGAGAGCTACAACTCTCTCTTGTTTTCCAGTCTCTCCTGGAAGGGAGCTACAAACCCATTAGTTCTTTTACTTCTTTAAGGACCACGTTTCATTAATTTTCAAACTGGATCCATGGACATCAAATGCAAATCACCCAATCTCCTTATACAATCAACCAATGAATCACCCAACACTTCAAAATGCTGTAAACAAAAAAGTAATACCAGAAATCTAAACCCAGAATTCTATTGCAATAGATAAAAGATAGTCAACAAATGTGTCAAGATAAGTCCGCAACTTCACCAAGAGGGGCCTGCGAATATCTGCAGCTCTTCTGAGTCTAAACTGTGCAGTTCCGCACTGGTGGTTCTTCTGCTCTGCGTACTTCTTCTCAGGTCCGTATCCTTACTGTCTGACAGACAACGTACCTCCGCACTGTTCCCTTTCCCGCAATGCGTACCTCGCACTTCTCCTTTTGCAGCACTGCGTGCGGCCCGCACTGCGCTTTCTCCTGTGATGCGTACCTCGCATTGAGCCTTTTTCTGCACTGTGTACCCCCGCACTGTACCTTCTTTTGAGGTGCGTACCCCCGCACTCACACCGTGGATCGCCTGCGAACTTCTGATTAGGGCCAAATTAATAGTCCTCCAATGTGCCACAGTCAGTCAGATCCACAGATCTGTTCAAGTGCCCGAGAGATCACAACTTATCAATAGATTTGCCATAAGATTTCTCCTTGATTTAGATCTAGCTCTTAAAAACCAATCACCCAAAATTTCAGATCTTAAGATATTCAAGTTTCACTAGTGGGTGGCCAAGAGATCTCCTTTCCTTTTTATAGGCAAGGCTTTCACAAAACCATGGCCCAAAACCATAATATCACAATACCATGAACCCAATACCTTGGATCAATATTTTTAGATGCAATACCACGGACCAAAACCATAAGATTAAAAACTGTCAGACTAAAACCATGAACCACTCATGAATATTCCCACGTGCACGTGCTTTTATGCATTGGAGAGAGTGAGATTGGGGTCCGCACCTTTTGAACAAAGAACCTGCGTGCATGTCCGCGCTCCTTGGTCGGCGAACCTGCGGGTCTGCAGCTTCTTCTAGGATTACCTGTGGGTATCTTATTTTCCATGATTTTGAGTGCCTGAATAGAGATCTGCCACTAGAGTGAGTTGCCATCAAGTACAACACATGTACCATAGAGCCAAACCAGAATCATAATGCCAACAGAGATGGAGAGAGATTTTTTATTTTTTGGGGTGACATAGAGAGACAAATAATGAGAGATTTAAGGAAGGGGGAGAGAAGGAGAGAAGGGAGAGGGAGGGAGATAGTGACAAAGTTGGAGGATGAAGAGAGGGGGGACGAAGACAGAGTGAGATGGAAGAGAAAGGGGAAAATAGGAACGAAGAGAGATATGACATGAAAAATAGGAGAAAGAGAGGGAGAGATAGGGAGTTGGAGGGGGAGAGAGAGGTATGTAAGAAGAAATACATAAAGAGAGAAGTGAAGAGAGAGAAAGAGGAAGTGATAAGGAAGAGAGAGAGAGACGAAGAGAGGAGGGCAGGAGGGAAGAGAAATAGAAGGGGGCGAGAGGGAGAGAGAGAGTAGGAAGGAGGGAGAGATCAATAGATATGGAGAAAGATTGTGTATGATTTTTGGGTGATATATAGAGACAAAGTTGTTGAGAAATTACAACAATAAATTCTAGTTTAAATTGTCCTTGAATTAAACTATGAATTAAAATCGAATTCTATTCTCATAGCAACTTGTAAATAGTTAATTAAGTTTAATTACCTTAATTAGCTTAGGAATTTTGAGTTAGAAGTATTTATGAAGTCAAGTATATGTTCTCCCTAACATTTTGAGGTCCGATATGAGTTTAAATTGAGTTGGAAATTAGATCACTCAATTTATTTACTTAAGTTTAGTTAAATTAGTTCTAAATTGTTTTTGGAACTAATATAGGACTAATAGTCAATTGGTTCACTAGTGCATACACTAGTTCTACTCCAGTTAACTGGAGGTTCCCTCATGAGAAACTCATGCATGTTGATTCTAAGAAAGACGCAGTTGAGACTAGAGTGTAGGGACAATGTATTATCACTGGTATTATTTACTGAGGTGTAAATATCATGCATGCATTAGAGATTGATCATATGTTTAGATTACATAGTTTTGAAAACATGAATTCCCTTTAAATATGGGTTATTCATCCTAGGAATTAAGCAAGGAAATGGCAGCTTGGATAGCTACAAAATTGGCTAAATGTTGGCGAAGACCTAGCTTGTGAGCTAAGAGAGTTGAGAATCATTGTGTGGATTGTTCCAGTGAGAACAAGCTTTGTATCTCCAATCATGTTTCTGACATATGCAATACAGATATCAGGGTTTTGAATTGTGGCTTTCCCCAAAAAAACTTATTGTGTTATGTACCATCAATTTATCTTATTCTTGTTCGTATTGTTTTCATCGATCTATTGCCTTCCGCTCATTGAACGTAGAAGTGCATTTTTGTCCTGTGCTTTAGTACATTGCATGAGCTTGTGAACCACATGATTTTATACATGGAATCAGAGCTGAAGTTAGTATGCTAGAGGAGATTTCAAATTTTTGAGTTTTGGGTTATAGGTGACATTTGAATTTTCAATACATACTTCAGGATTGGTGGATGGCATTCTAAGGTTTGCAGCTTGAGTATGCCTTGGAAGGTGGCGTGGATTTTATAGCTTGGAGGGGCAGAATGGAGGTTGTGTTGGAGGATATTGGCTTGAAGGGATGCGTTGATTAATAAATTCCTAAGCCAACACCATCGAATGCAAAAATTTGGATAAATGGAAGAAGTTCATGGCAAAGACGTTGCGGATAATCCTTTAGGGAGTTTGATACCACACTGTCTCGAGTCTCCATGGCAAGGAAACTTTGTATGCTATGTGGATAGAATTGATGGACTTGTATCAGAAGAACAATGACCAAAGGAAATTGGCACTAAAGGATGAAATTCAAAAAATCAAAATGGAGAAAGGTGAGGCGATTCCAAAATACTTAACCAAGTTCACTCAATGTCGTGATGAACATGTAAGTGTTGGAATCATGGTTTCTGAGGATGATATGGTTAGTATTTCTCTTCTAGGACTCTCAAACAGTTGGCGTAGTTATCAAGGCCCTATCAATGGTCAAGAGAAGATGCCAGATTGGGTGACTGTAGTCGGATTTGATGTAGGAGTAGATAAGGAGGAACAATAGGGATGACTCTTCATTAACAACTGATGTGTAGAAATTTTGCAAATTCTCTAGAAAGCTACCTCTAGGATCTATGTAGAAAATATGATTGTAGATTAACTCGATAATGCAATATACCAAAGCAAAGTACTATAATCTACTTCTACTATCAAACTTGCAGAAGCTTAATAGATTTGAGGAAGATCAAGAGGAACACATATAACAGAGAAGAAGAATCAATACACATGAAACACAGAAGAATACTCTAGGGAAAGCCTCAGCTAAAAACCCTGTTATTTGTATTATCATACAAGGTGGAAATACATCAAGATTACACAAAGCTTTAGCTCTCACAGCTAGCCAGCTCTCACTAAAATCCTCCTGGATTCTCACAAGCAAAGAGGGCTTCTCACAAACCTTATTCTTTGCCCTCCAAGCCTCATATTTCCCTATGTTGTTTCTCCTGGGTGATCCAGCTGTTACCAAGTGTAACATTGATCACTCACACTGATCTCACACCCTGTAAAACTACACAATCCTCAAGGAACCTTGTTCCTTTTGTATGGATGTGTTTCCTTTATAGGAAAATTCCTCTAACTGATATTACAATGTTCCTATCTTTAGTCTCAATTGGGTCTTTGTTTGAACTAACATGCATGATTTATTTATGGGGGAATCCTCAATTATCTGGAGTACACTAGTTGCATGCATGCATGCATTAACTGACTAAACTCACAATTAGTTCCTCAAACAGTTTGGAACTAATTTAACTAGACACAACTCAGTTAACTGAGCTAGCTAATTACAACTCAAATATAACTCATCCTTATCTTCTTAATTAAGGGATAATCTCCTTAATTTAAGGGATAACTTTTGCATGACTTCACAAAGACTTCTAGCTTGAATCTCTCCAACTAATTAACTCAAGATGAATTAACTAATTATTTTTTCAAAGAACTGGTGAGACTAAATTCGAATTTAAATTCTCAATTTTAATTCGAGGACAAATTAAAATTGGAATATCCTGAATGCTATTTTTAGCATTTCTTGTTGCTATTCACAACACTTCCTCTCAACAAGAAAGGAATTCAACTCAATCCCGATCCTGAATCTTTGGAATGTTCTGCATGCAACACTTCTCTCTAGTGTTGTTGCTCCAATAACTCTAGAAGCAAAAAATATCCAACCTGAATCAATATGATGCCTCTGTCATCAAAGTATATGACTACTATTGCCTATGTCAACTGAAAACTCTGCGCTTCTGTTGACTCAGCGTGTTTGTACTATTGTCAATCCTTCTTTGTGCTCTTCAGTATCTGACTTCTCTAGCCTCTGTCAATTTGATCTCTGACTGCATCAATCCCAATGATTCCTCCCACTACTATGTACTTTGGGCTCCCGTAACAAGGTATGATCCATTATATAAAACCTCTCAATGAACCCTACCCAATTTCAGCCTTCTTGGGACTATCACTTCACATCGGCCCACCTCACACCTGGATGTATGGTCACCTATGATCCCTTTGCTGACTTGGCTTGAAATTTCCGCATAGTGGAGCTCTCTACATGAGTGGATTCCTCCACTTGGTCTCCTCTCAGTATCTCCAATTTTGGCTCCTCCACAATTGTATGAGACTTCTTCGGGGGCTACATGTTGAGATGTAATTTACTCACCCTCTTAAACACCAAGTCTCTAACATTTTCTTGCTCCTCAAGGCTTTTCATGCATCTTGAACCTCAAGAGCATACAAGTTGTTGACTTGTGAACCAATCTGTTTCACATGTCTCATGGTGATGTGTCTAAGGAAAACCTTTCCCTTATTGAGGACAACATTGTAGCCTTTGTCCTCCAACATCACGACCGATACCAAGTTCTTCTTCTGTCCAACCACATACTTCACATCTGTCAAGGTGATAAGAGCTCCATGCTCCCTCTGAAAAGCAACCATGCCACCTCCTAAAACAATATACCTTTCATCATCACCCATCTCTATGGGCATCTTGAGGCCTTTCTTCTCCAAGGTACTGAATAAACTTTTATCCCTGGTCATGTGGAATGAGGCTCCACTATCAACAAACCAACCACAACCCATCATCGAAGACACCATTCATGCAATGAGGGTGAATTCCATTTCGAACTAAGAGCCCAATGCCTCAACTTTAGATCCTTTCGAGGATCCTTTCTCGGACATCTTCGATGGGCAATTAGTTGCATAATGACCCATCTCATGACAATTAAAGCATCTCACTTTACATTTGTCACCCTTCTTCCCTCCATGAGAAGAATTTGATTTGTGAGGAGAATCCTTCTCCTTCCCTTTCCTTGCCTTACTCACTAAGGCTAGATTTTCTTCATCCTCATTGGATGAAGAGCCACCTTATGTGCTCCTCCTAATCTCCTCGTGCATGAGATGTGACCACAGTCGTTCCAAATCTGATAGTTTCTCCCTTCCATTCAGAGAGTCTTGGTAGCTATGCCAACTCTTAGGAAGGCCAAGGAGAGCGAGGCTCACCATATCATCATCATCAGTAGTTATTCCCACACTTCCAAGCTCATCTCTATAGGTGGTGAGCTTGTTCAGATATCTGGAAATAGTATCACCGTTCTCCATCTTGATTCTCTGAAACTTATCCTTGAGCACCAATTTCCTCTGGTCGCTACTATTTTGGTAGAGGTCCTTCAATGTCTTCCACATTGAGAATGGAGTCTCCTTCACATGGAGACTCGAGACAATATGGTCTTGAACTCCCTCAAGGATGATCTATCTTGCCCTCACCACATACTTCTTCCATTCAGCCAACTCTTGTGCATTAGTTGAACCTGGCTTTGGGACTTCTTGATCAATGAAATCCTTTAAGCCATTGTCTTCTAATATAGCCTCCATGCAATCTTTCCATGCTATGTAATTGGAGCTGCCATCCAAGCCATACTCGAGTCTCAAGTCATTGAACTCCATTGACCAAACTGAAGTATGTGATGAATTCGATTTGTACCTATAACCTCGAAATTCAAACTTCGAATTCTCTTCTCCGTATACTGTTCACAGCTTTGATCACCTTTGCTCTCATACCATGTAGAAATTATGAAAATTATCTAAAAATCTACCTCTGAGATCTACGTAGAAAATTTGGCTGTAGATTAACCTGATAATGCAATATACCAAAGAAAAATACTATAATCTATTTCTACTATCAAACATGAGGAAGCTTAATAGATTTGAGTAAGATCAAGCGGAACACATATAACAGAGAACAAGAATCAAAACACATGAAACATAGAAGAATACTCTAGGGAAAGCCTCAACTAAAAACCCCGCTATCTGTATTATCATACAAGGTGGAAATACATCAAGATTACACAAAGCTTTAGCTCTCATAGCTAGCGAGCTCTTAGTACAATCCTCTTGGATGCACACACGCAAACAAGGCTTCTCACAAAACCTTCTTCTCTGCCCTCCAAGCCTCCTATTTCCTTGCGTTGTTTCTCCTGGGTGATCCAGTTGTTACCAAGTGTAACACTGATCACTCACACTGATCTCACAGCCTGTAAAACTGCACAATCCTCAAGGAACCTTGTTCCTCTTGCATGGATGACTTTCCTTTATAGGAAAATTCCTCCAATTGATAGTACAAGGTCCATGTCTTTAATCTCGACTGGGTCTTTTTCTATAAAGACATGCATGAGTTATTTATGAGAGAATGCTTAGTTATCTAGAGTACACTAGTTGCATGCATGCATGCATTAACTAACTGAACTCACAAATAGTTCCTCAAACAATTTGGAACTAATTTAACATGACATAACTCAGTTAACTGAGCTAACTAATTACAACTCAAATATAACTCATCCTTATCTCCTTAATTAAGGGATAATCTCCTTAATTTAAGGGATAACTGTTGCATGACTTCACAAAGACTTCTAGCTTGAATTTATCCAACTAATTAACTCAAGATGAATTAATTAATTATTTTTTCAAATATCTCATGAGACTAAATTCGAATTTTAATTCTCAATTTTAATTCAAGGACAAATTAAGATTGGAATATCTTGAATGTTATTTTTAGCATTTCTTGTTGCTATTCTCAACATGATGATGAAGAGAACTGTGTCTTAGCGATTAAGGCAAAGAAGGGGAAAGGGAAAGGTTCCCATTCCAAATCAAATTATTATCATGGAGGTAAGAAGAAATACATGACGAAAGTTAAGTGCTTTCATTGTCATGGGTTGGGCCATTTTGCTACAAATTTTCCACTTAAGAAGTCCAAGAAGAAGTCCTCAAGCGGAGCGGCAGGGGAGGCTTTTCCCTCTTAATTAGAGTTGGAATTTTCCATTATTGCATGCATTGTGTCATTATGATTGGAAGTCTATTCTACTTAAATAATGGAGCTTCATTATACATGACTGGCGACAAAGATTTATTCAGTGAACTCGAGGAGAAAGATCTCCAGATGCATATTGAGATGGGTGACGACAAGAAGTATAATGTTACTGGATTGGGCATGATCGCTTTTCATAGGGACCATGGGGATCCACTCACCTTGAAGAATGATATGTGTGTGCCTGTGATCCATATTTAAATAGGAATGCAACAAATTATAGATGTAATCATCAATACAAAGATGAAGTAGAAATAACACTTCATTTGATTGATATAAAATACTGAAATATGGTTACAAACAGAATGGAAATAAGACTAGCTCAGGTGATGGTAGCTTATCTATGAGAAGAGATGTCACGTCTACATGCCTCTGAACTATGTTACAATGAGGGTCACAGGCCTATTTATTATTGAGAAATAATGGAAAACCATAAACATCAAAAAACCTAACCCTAGGGAATGAAGCACCAAGCTATGGGCCCTGTTTGGGTAAACAGCTAAATCAACTTCCCAGGTTTGTAAGTTTGTCATACAATCTCCATTTGATGTGCACAATACCTCATTAGAAATATATATATCCGAGGACTACAACTTTGGAATGAGCAGCATTGGTTGATCGCCTGTGTTGGTGGAAGTTTTTCTAGAAAGCATTTTTTAAGGTGCCAAAATGGTTCTGGAAGATTAGGACCTGAAAAGTTGCCAAAAATAGTAAATCATGCTACAAATGAGGAAATTGAAAAACAAAAATAAACAATGGTGGAGGTCCAAGTGGAATAGGCGGGTGGCCACCAATATCCATCTGGATCATTCCTCCCCCCTTAGGAAGCAATGGTCCCCATTGCATTGAGTTCCTCCATGAGATAAGGAAATTTTTTCTAAAGATGGTCCCTAGTGAGCGACATGCCCTAGTGAAGGAGTTGGCCTGCTTTGACAACTCGATATAGTTGGATCCTTTGCTATCAGGTTTTATTGATCTATGTGTCCATGATTCGATCGCTTGTGGCTTGTTCCATGCAATGTGGATTTAACTCTGTAGGTGTGAGTTGTTCTGCAATGTCTGATGTGTCTAACAATGGTGGGAATTATGGTCGAAGGTGGTCCACATTGAACAATGGGTGTATGCCATCGAATGGGAGAATTATGAGGTCAATTGAATTGTATCCCATAGCCTTGGTAATGGTGTAAGGACCATGTCGAAGTGGTGTAAGTTTCTGATAGTCTCCAATAAGGCGTTCCTTTTTCAAATGCAACCAGACTTTGCCACCCACCAAAAACTTGTGCAACACCCACTATTGATCATGTCGTTGCTTGTACTTGGCATTTGCTTTCTCCATAATGTCATGGATCCACTAGAGGATATGTTAGATGTGCTTAATGATTTTGTTTGTCTTATCAGCTTCGGATTGGAAATGAGATGAATCTATCTGAGTAACTCCAAATGGTATAGCCACATCAATGGGACATAGTGGATGGAATGCAAAGCCCACCTGAAAAGGGGTGTGGCCAGTCGAGTTGTCGAGAGCCCGGTTATAGTGGTGCTTAAAATAGGGGATAATATCATCCCATGTGCATTGATTCTTTGAGTTGGACATGTGAAAAATGTGTACAATCATCCTATTGACGACCTATGTCTGGCCATCAGTTTGGAGATGGAAAGTTGTGGACTTAGTGAGCTTGGTTTCCAACATCGACCAGAGATTCGAGAAAAATGCACTGAGGAAATTTTTGTCCTGATTTGAGATGATAGACTATGGGATCCCAAAGTGTACCCACACTCATTCAAATAAGAGTTTAGCAGTGGCTTCTGTTGTGATATTCTTCTTTCAAGTCGCCATAATGGCCATTGTCGAGAATCTGTTGATGACCACAAAAACAAAGTCGTTTCCATACTTAGTAGAAAGAAGGCCCAACATGTAATCCATGGAGATGGATTCCCAAGGTCGACTAGGGGTAGGCAGTGGAGTATAGAGGCCTTGCTTCTTGATGGTTGGTTTCACAATGATGCAGGCAGTGCAGTATCTGATTTACTTCCTGACATCCTGTTGAAGATTCAGCCAATAGAAATACTTTTGCAGTACTGCCACACTTTTCACGACCCTGAAATGCCCTGGGTCCCAACTTTAGTGTGCTTCCCAAATCATCTTGGCACACTCACTTGAAGGAACAAAATGTTGGGTTGTGTTATATTCTTTCCACATAGTAAACAGGGGGTTTGAGGGGTACCCGTAACCCCACTTTATGGGGTCCGGGGCGCGCCCGGGAAAATTTTGGTTTTTGACCTATGTTAGTTGGGCGGACCCGCCTATGTTTGTGCATGATTTTCGCACATGTTTTTTGGACGCGATGGTTTTCCGTCCATGGTTTTGGATGCGATGTTTTTTTTTGCCATGGTATTGGATGCTTCGGATGTTAAAATTGTGTGACATTGGAAAGAACATAATAAAAATTCAAGCTGGTAGTCTCGGTTTTGAGATCTAGTGGGAAATCTTTGTGTATATGTGTTTTATGTGTTATGCTCTCGCATTTTTTATTTTTCCTGTGATTTATAATTCGTATGCAGGTAATTTCTGTATGGGGTTAAAACCTACACAAAACGGTGTCCCAAGTGGCATAATAGGGCATCCTCTAGGTGAAAATCTAGAACTTGCTAACCCTTGAAGAGCGTCTCGTATGTGTTGCTGAATTCTGGGTTGCTTTTGTAGAGAAGTGGCCAGTCAAAAGTCTCGTGCCCACAAGAGTTGAGCATGGTGGTTAACGCCATGATTGGTGGTTGGCTAAGGTGGTCTGCATCATTATTGGTGCTTTCATTCTTAAACCTCATATTCAAATGGAATTGTTGTAGGTATTTGGACCACTTCTGATGGCAATCATTCTAGAACTTCCCTTGTGTCTATATGAATTGCAGGGGTCATTGGTCTATGTGGATGACTGTTTCCTTCCCCAAAATGTAATGCCTTTATTGTTAGTAGGCCTACACAATCGAATACATATCTTTTTCATAAGTAGGATATTTCTGGACTGTGTGTGAAAGTGTCTCACTATGATATGCCACTAGATTCCCCTGTTGAGTAAGGACTGCCCCAATAGCATAGTGAGAGGCATCTTTCTCAACCTCAAATGGTTGTTGCAATTTTGGTAATGTGAGAATTCGTGTAGAGTAGAGGCAATGTTTCAACTCTGTAAATGACTTCTGTTGTGATTCAGACCAAAAGAAATTTTATTTCTCTCCTCCCTTGGTGACTTGACTCAACGGCCAAGTCATATAAGAGAATCCTAACATGAAACTGCGATAGAAATTGGTAAGTACTAGAAAGCTGCCAAGCTCTGTCAGAGTGGTTGGGGCTGACCAATCGTGAATGACTTGGATCTTCGCTGGGTCCACATGCACCCTATAAATTTTTGAAGATGTTATATGCTAAGAGCAATTTCACTTTTCTCACAACAATCATACAAGTAGTTAAGTAAAATGTAGATAGAACATATAAGCAGATCTTACAGAAGACAAATCAGAAACAGGAAAAATGTGTGTGTTCGTTTCGGCGGTCAATAGGATGCTTCAACCAACAAAGTCTTCTTTGGTCAGCCAGCCCAGCATGTGTCACAACAACCCTTCAACCAGTAGATGAGTCAACCCAAGTCAATTCTACAAAAGTCAACGCTGTCCTGAAAAGTCAACGCAAGAGCATCAAGCTAAAAGTCAACGCAGCAGCAAAACGGTCAACCCTTTGACCTCGATTTTTGTGCCAGGTAGTACGGCCTTCAAAAATCGAACCTTCCACAAGTTTTCAGCTTGATTGGACCAAGCGTTGACCAAGGTCAACGCTGGTCAAACTTCTGCGAAACCCTAGCAGCAGAAAAACGTACTACAGCTCAGCCGTACGGTCTGTCCTCTTCGTCCTTCCCACGTGTGGCTAAAATTTGTGCTCCAGGTCGCTCGTACTGTCTAAGGTGAGAGAGTAAGATGTGGGTTTGCTTGTGATGAAATTGTCTGGAACTTTTGTTTTCTATATATCATTAATGGTTTTGTGTCCATTTTTGTTTGGCATGTGTTCCTTCATTATGTATCTTGTGTGTTTGGACATGTAATTTATTAAGAATAATAAATTCAAAATATAAGTTCTGCTCATCGGATTAAGACTATTTTTATATGGATTTTACACCTCTCAGAAATAGGAATCCAACAAAAATATTAGCCTCTTAATCTGAGCATCAGACATGGAGTTTTGACCTAGTTGTCCAAATTTAACATGAATGTTATGCAAATGTGGGTAAAGCAAGGTGGTGCATAGTGTTGAGGAAACTACATAATTTTTTTGTATGGGAGGGACTTGCAAATGGAAGGAGAACAAAGGAAAAAAGTGTGTTCTCTTTTGGTTAAACATGGATATCTTCTCGTTTCATTACAATCGTTCTCCTTCCCCCTTCCTTATCGAGGAATTATGATTTTTGGGCATTACATAAGATGTACTTTTGCATAATATTGCTCATAAGACATTTTGTTTTGGTTTTTGATTTCTCATTATATATTAATTATCTATTTGGTACATTGTGTGGCAACTTAAACTAGGTCCTAACAACCCATGATTACATGAGCATGCTGGGTGAACCCATGGTTACACAAGAATAGTGGGTGAAGGCGAAGATTGAGGTGATATACATGGTTCCATCTTCCTTGTACTTAAATTCAAGGCATCTTACGTTATTTGTGATCTATCTAATTATTGACCATGTACGTTGTAATGCAGGTAATGTAAATGTGGAGAATCACTAACTAAAGTGTCGAAATGTATTTGTGAGTGGGAGATTGTGGTAGAGTGCAAAGGGAGAGGCAAAGGTATGTGTGAGTTTTCTTTTGGAGCAAATATTCATATATCTTCCACTATTACCAATATACGATCATCCCTTGTTATTTATTTAAGGTTTATGATTTTTATTCTTTACATAGATTGTACTTTATAGTGCATAAAATTATTCATAATATCTCACAACATTTTGTGTGTATTTAGTTTTTTTCATAATGTCTTATTGAGTGCAATGCAATGCAGATAATTTGATGTGAAGAATCACTAGTCAAACTACTGAAATATATTTATCAGAGAGAGATTGTAGTAGAGTGTAAAGGTAAAGACAAAGGTAGAGGTGAGTTCTTTTTTGTGCAAAATCTATTTATGATTTGTTACGAGGTATTTCTCCTTTCAAAATACAATGTTCTCCTATTGTAAATAAGGTTACTCATAATCTTGTGCATAAGGTTACTCATAATATTGTTGGTTTCTAATTAAAATTTCTCATAAGATATTTTGATATTTTTTTCATGTTACTCAATATTGTGTATTTAATATTACTCATATGTTTGGTGTGCAGGGTATTATTAGTCGGCCATTGACGCATTTTGGGGTTGCAAATTAGTGCCTCCGTTTGTTGTTTCTCTTTTCTTCTTATATTTTTAGTAGTTTTGTTGTTTTTTGCTTCTTTTTTTTTACATTTGTGAGCATGGCCATGCTAATTTGTAGTTTGATATTTTTTGTCTTATGCTCTCTCCTTTTCCATTTTTCTTGTTTTTGTTCTTTTCTTTTGGGTTTGTGGGTGAGAGGGAAGCAATCAAACAAGTCATTTGGTTTAGTTCCCAAAGTGTTGTGGGCAATGCCAATGGAGGTATGTATCAAGGAATTTACTTGTTTACTGGAATATAGTTTTATCCTTTTTTAATTTAACTCTTTTAGTGCTTCATACTTATTTGTTTTGTTTGAATTTAAATGCAATGTAAGTTAAGGAAGATAGAGGAGCACTATAACAAAAGGTAGAGGCAAAACCATAATTATATGGTTTTATGTCCATTTTTATTTAACTCATATGTGCTCCATCATTGTATCATGTGTGTTTGTTGAAATGTAGATGCAATACAAATTAAGGGTTGAATAGTGTGGAGGGATGATCCATAGTTCACAAGTGTAATGGGCAAAGGTGAAGAAGGTATGTAAATGTATGGGGGGTTTATGTATAAAGGTGAACAAGGTGTGTATGGGAACTTACTTGTTTGTTACTACATAATTATACATAATTATAGTTTTATGTCCATTTTTATTTAACTCATATGTTGATTCATTGTTGTATCATGTATGTTTGTTGAAATGTAGATGTGACATAGATTAAGAAAGGTGAAGGAACACGTGAAACTACTATTCTCTTTGCGTGAGAGAGATGTGAGCCACTATAGCAAAAGTAGACCTTTGAAGAAAAGATAAAGGGTGAGTTATTATTTGTTACAAAACTCATTTTTAAATTAGATACAAATTGTATTATTTCAGATTTATTTCTATAATGAGTGTTATGCAAATTTGGGTAAAGCGAGGTGGTGTGTAGTATGAGAAAGACTTGCAAATGTTTAGGAGAACAAAGGAAAAAAGTGTATTCTCTTTTGGTTAGACATGGATATCTTCTCGTTTCATTACAATCATTCTCCTTCCCTTTCGTTATTGAGGAGTTATGTTTTTTGGTCATCACAGAAGATGTACTTTTGCATAATATTACTCATAAGACATTTCGTTTTGGTTTATGATTTCTCATAATATATCTAAGCATTTGTTTGGTACATTGTGTGGCAACTTAAACCAGGTCCTAACAACCCATGATTACACAAGGATATTAGGTGAACCCATGGTTACACAAGCATAGTGGGTGAAGGCGAAGATTGAGGTGATGTATATGGTTCCATCTGTGTGCACTTAAATTCAAGGCATCTTACATTATTTGTCATCTATCTAATTGTTGACCATGTACATTGTAATTTACATAATGTAAACGTGGAGAATCACTAACTAAAGTGTTGAAATGTATTTACCTATATACGATCATCCGTCGTTATTTATTTAGGGTTTATGATATTTAGTTTTTACATAAGTTGTACTTTCTAGTACATAAAATTATTCGTAATATCTCACAACATTTTGTGTGTATTTAGTTTTTTTTCGTAATATCTTATTGAGTGCAATGCAATGCAGATAATGGAATGTGAAGAATCACACGTTAAGCTACGAAAATATCTTTATCAGAGAGATAAAAGTAAAGACAAAGGTAGAGGTGAGTTTTTTTTTGCAAAATTTGTTTATGATTTGTTACAAGGTATTTCTCCTTTCAAATACAACATTTTCCTCCCTCTTAACGATTTACCTCTCCTTTCAAATACAACGTTCTCCTCTTTCTTAACAATTTAGGTTTGATTAATTATGCATAAGGTTACTTGTGCATAAGGTTACTCATAATATTGTTGTTCTCTAATTAAGATTTCTCATAAGATATTTTGATATTTTTTTCATGTTACTCAACATTGTGTATTTAATGTTACTCATATTTTTGGTGTGCAGGGTGTTAATAGTTGGCCATCGACGCATTTTGGGATTGCAGATTGGTGTCTCCATTTGTTGTTTCTCATTTCTTTTTATCTTTTTATTAGTTCTGTTGTTTTTTGTTATTGTTGTGATTTTCCTTTTTTTTTGTTTATTTTTATTTTTTTCACATTTGTGAGCATGGCCATGCTAATTTGTAGTTTGATATTTTTTTTCTTCTTATGCGCTCTTTTTTGCTATTTTTCTTATTTTTGTTCTTTTGTTTTGGGTTTGTGGGTGAGAGGGAAACAATCAAACAAGTCATTGGATTTAGTTCCAAAAGTGGAGTGGGCAATGGCAATGGAGGTATGTATTACAATTTACTTGTTTATTGGTATATATTTTTATACTTTTTAAATTTAACTCATTTGGTGCTTCATACTTATTTCATTTGCTTAAATTTAAATGCAATGTAGGTTATGGAAGACAAAGGAGCACTATAACAAAGGTAGAGGCAAAACCATAGTTATATGATTTTATGTCCATTTTTATTTAACTCATTTGTTGCCCCATCATTGTATCACGCGTGTTTGTTGAAATATAGATGCAATACAAATTAAGGTTTGAATAGTGTGAAGGGATGATCCATAGTTCACAAGTGTAATGGGCAAAGGTGAAGAAGGTTATATGTATGGCATAAAGGTGAACAAGGTATGTATGATAATGAAGGTTATATGTATCGCATAAAGGTGAACGAGGTATGTATGAGGAACGAACTTGTTTGTTACTACACAGTTATATAGTTTTATTTCCATTTTATTTAACTCATTATTGCTTCATCATTTTATCACGTGTGTTTGTTGAAATGTAGATGTGACATAGATTAAGAAAGGTGAAGGAACACGTGGAACTACTATTCTCTTTGCGTGAAAAAGATGTGAGTCACCATAGAAAAGGTAGACCTCTGAAGCAAAGATAGAGGGTGAGTTATATTTTGTTACAAACTCATTTTTAAATTAGACGCCCATTATATTATTTGAGATTTATTTATATAATGAGTGTTATGCAAACATGGGTAAATCAAGGTGGTGCATAGTATCTAGGAAACTACATTTTTTTTTTTTGTATGAGAGCGACTTGCAAATGTTTAGTAGAACAAGGGAAAAAAGTGTGTTCTCTTTTGTTTAGGCATAGATATCTTCTTGTTTCATTACAATTGTTCTTTTGCCTGCTTCCTTATTGAGGAATTATGATTTTTGGGTATTACATAAGATGTACTTTTGCATAATATTACTCATAAGACATTTTGTTTTGGTTTATTATTTCTCATAATATATCTAAGCATCTGTTTGGTACATTGTGTGGCAACTTAAACCAGGTCCTAACAACCCATGATTACACAAGCATACTGGGTGAACCCATGGCTACACAAGTATAGTGGGTGAAGGCGAAGATTGAGGTGATATGTATGGTTCCATCTGCGTGTATTTAAATTCAAGGCATCCTACATTACTTGTCATCTATCTACTTATTGATCACGTACATTATAATGCAGGTAATTTAAATGTGGAGAATCACTAACTAAAGTGTTGAAATGTATTTGTGAGTGGGAAACTGTGGTAGAGTGAAAAGGCAGAGGCAAAGGTATGTGTGAGTTTTATTTTGGTCCAAATATTCATATATCACCCACTATTTACTTAATATACCATCATCTCTCGTTATCTATTTAGGGTTTATGATTTTTAGTCTTTCGATAAGTTGTACTTTCTAGTGCATAAAATATTCATAATATCTCACAACATTTTGTGTGTATTTAGTTTTTTTCATAATGTCTTATTGAGTGAAATGCAATGCAGATAATGGAATGTGATATTCATAATATCTCACA
Organism: Pinus taeda; assembly: GCA_000404065.3. Taxonomy (NCBI): domain Eukaryota; kingdom Viridiplantae; phylum Streptophyta; class Pinopsida; order Pinales; family Pinaceae; genus Pinus; species Pinus taeda. The sequence continues at coordinate 63,642 of APFE030397472.1, read as the reverse complement.
ACATTTTGTGTGTATTTAGTTTTTTTCATAATGTCTTATTGAGTGAAATGCAATGCAGATAATGGAATGTGAAGAATCGCTAGTTAAACTACTAGAATATATTTATCAGAGAGAGATTGTAGTAGAGTGTAAAGGTAAAGACACAGGTAGAGGTGAGTTATTTTTTGTGCAAAGTTTGTTTATGATTTGTTACGAGGTCTTTCTCCTTTCAAATACAATGTTCTCCTCCCTCTTAACGATTTAGGTTTGATTCATTGTGCATAAGGTTACTCATAATCTTGTGCACAAGGTTACTCATAATATTGTTGGTCTCTAATTAAGATTTCTCATAAGATATTTTGATATTTTTTCGTGTTTCTCAACATTGTGTATTTAATATTACTCATATTTTTGTGTGCAAGGAGTTATTAGTTGGCCATCGACGCATTTTTGGGTTGCAGATTAGTGTCTCCATCTATTGTTTTTCTTTTCTTTTTATCTTTTTATTAGCTTTATTTTTTTTTTGTTATTGTGGTGTTTTCCTTTGTTTTGTTTATTTTTGTTGTTTTTCACTTTTGTGAGCATGGCCATGCTAATTTGTAATTTGTTGTTTTTTCTTTTTATGTGCTCTCCTTTTCTATTTTTCTTGTTTTTGTTCTTTTTTTTTTTTGTTCGGTTTGTGGGTGAGACGGAAGCAATCAAACAAGTCATTTGGTTTAGTTTCAAAAGTGTAGCGGGGAATGGAAATGGAGGTATGTATCAAGGAATTTACTTGCTTATTGGTATATAGTTTTATCCTTTTTTATTTTATTTTTTAATTTAACTCATTAGGTGCTTCATACTTATCTCATGCGTTTAAATTTAAATGCGATGTAGGTTAAGGAAGACAGAGGAGCACTATAACAAAGGTAGAGGCAAAACCATAGTTATATGGTTTTATGTTCATTTATTTAACTCATATGTTGCTCCATCATTGTATCATGTGTGTTTGTTGAAATATAGATGCAATACAAATTAAGGGTTGAGTAGTGTGGAGGGATGATCTATAGTTCACAAGTGTAATGGGAAAAGGTGAAGAAGGTATGTATATGTATCGGGGATTTCTTTGTTTATGCATAAAGGTGAACAAAGGTTTGTATGGGGAACTTACTTGTTTGTTATTACATAATTATATAGTTTTATTTCCATTTTTATTTAACTCATTTGTTGCTTCGTCATTGTATCATATGTGTTTGTTGAAATGTAGATGTGACATAGATTAAAAAAGGTGAAGGAACACGTGAAACTACTATTCTCTTTGTGTGAGAGAGACGTGAGTCACCACTACATGATTATATAGTTTTATTTCCATTTTTATTTAACTCATTTGTTGCTTCATCATTGTATCATGTGTGTTTGTTGAAATGTAGATGTGACATAGGTTAAGAAAGTTGAAGGAACACGTGAAACTACTATTCTCTTTGCGTGAGAGAGACATGAGTCACCATAGCAAAGGTAGACCTTTGAAACAAAGATAGAGGGTGAGTTATATTTTGTTACATAACTCATTTTTAAATTACATGGATATTATATTATTTGAGATTTATTTATATAATGAGTGTAATGCAAATGTGGGTTAAAGCAAGGTGGTGTGTAGTATCGAGGAAACTTCGATTTTTTTTTTTGTATGAGAGAGACTTGCAAATGTTTAGGAGGACAAAGGAAAAAAATGTGTTCTCTTTTGGTTAAACATGAATATCTTCTCGTTTCATTTCAATCGTTCTCCTTCCCCCTTCCTTGGAGAAATTATGGTTTTTGGGCGTTACATAAGATGTACTTTTGCATAATATTACTCATAAGACATTTTGTTTGGGTTTATGATTTCTCATAATATATCTACTTATCTGTTTGGTACATTGTGTGGCAACTTAAACCAGGTCCTAACAACCCATGATTACACAAGCATATTGGGTGAACCCATGGTTACATAAGCATAGTGGGTGGAGGCGAAGATTTAGGTGATATGTATGGTGCCAATTTTTTGTACTTAAATTCAAGGCATCTTACATTATTTGTCATCTATCTAATTATTGACGACGTACATTGTAATACAGGTAATATAAATGTCAAGAATCACTAACTACAGCATTGAAATGTATTTGTCAGTAGGAGACTGTGGTAGAGTGCAAAGGCAAAGGCAAAGGTATGTGTGATTTTTCTTTTGGTGCAAATATTCATATATCATCCACTATTTACTTATATACGATCATCCTTCGTTATATAATTAGGGTTTAAGATTTGTAGTCTTTACATAAATTGTACTTTCTAGTGCATAAAATTATTTATAATATCTCATAACATTTTGTGTGTATTTAGTCTTTTTCATAATGTCTTATTGAGTGCAATGCAATGCAGATAATGGAATGTGAAGAATCACTAGTTAAACTACTTAAATATATTTATTATAGAGAGATTGTAGTGGAGTGTAAAGGTAAGGACAAAGGTAGAGGTGTGATCTTTTTTGTGCAAAGTTTGTTTATGATTTGTTATGCGGTCTTTCTCCTTTCTAATACAACATTCTCCTCCCTCTTAACGATTTAGGTTTGATTAATTGTGCATAAGGTTACTCATAATATTGTTGGTCTTTAATTAAGATTTCTCATAAGATATTTTGATATTTTTTCATGTTACTCAAAATTGTGTATTTAATATTACTCATTTTTTTGGTGTGCAGGGTGTTATTAGTTGGCCATCGATGCATTTTGGGGTTGCATATTGGTGTTTCCGTCTGGTGTTTTTGTTTTCTTTTTATTTTATTATTGTTATTGTTGTGATTTTCCTTTTGTTTTGTTTTTTGTTTTTTTTTCATATTTGTGAGCATGGCCATGCTAATTTGTAGTTTGACTTTTTTTCTTCTTATGCGCTCTCCTTTTTTATTTTCTTGTTTTTGTTCTTTTGTTTTGGGTGTGTGGGTGAGAGGGAAGCAATCAAAAAAGTCATTTGGTTTAGTTTCAAAAGTGTAGTGGGCAATGGCAATGGAGGTATGTGTTAAGGAATTTACTTGTTTACTAGTATATAGTTTTATCCTTTTTTAATTTAACTCATTTAGTGCTTTATACTTATCTCATTTGTTTAAATTTAAATGCAATGTAGGTTAAGGAAGACAAAGGAGCACTATAACAAAGGTAGAGGCAAACCCATAGTTATATGGTTTTATGTTCATTTATTTAACTCTTATGTTGCTCCATCATTGTATCATGTGTGTTTGTTGAAATGCAGATGCAAAACAAATTAAGGGTTGAGTAGTGTGGAAGGATGATCCATAGTTCACAAGTGTAATGGGAAAAGGTGAAGAAGGGTATGTATATGTATGGGGGATTTCCTTGTTCACCTTTTCATAAAGGTGAATAATTTATGTATGGAGAGCTTGCTTGTTTGTTACTACATAATTATATAGTTTTTATGTCCATTTTTATTTTACTCATGTTGCTTCATCATTGTATCATGTGTGTTTGTTGAAATGTAGATGTGACATATATTAAGAAAGGTGAAGGAACACATGAAACTATTGTTCCTTTGTGTGAGAGAGATGTGAGTCACCATAGCAAAGGTAGACCTTTGAAGCAAAAATAGAGGGTGAGTTGTACTTTTTTACAAAACATATTTTTAAATTAGATGCGTAATATATATTTGAGATTTATTTATATAATGAATGTTATGCAAATGTGGGTAAAGCAAGGTGGTGCGTAGTATTGAGGAAACTACGGATTTTTTTTTTGTATGAGAGAGACTTGCAAATGTTTGGGAGAACAAAGGAAAAAAGTGTGTTCTCTTTTGGTTAGACATGGATATCTTCTCGTTTCATTACAATCATTCTCCTTCCCCCTTCCTTATTGAGGAATTATGATTTTTGGTCATTGCATTAGATGCACTTTTGCATAAATATTACTCATAAGACATTTTGTTTTGGTTTATGATTTCTCTTAATATATCTAAACATCTATTTGGTATATTATGTGGCAACTTAAACTAGGTCCTAACAACCCATGATTACACAAGAATATTGGGTGAACCCATGGTTACACAAGCATAGTGGTTGGAGGCGAAGATTGAGGTGATATGTATGGTTCCATTTGGTTGTACTTAAATTCAAGGCATCTCACATTATTTGTCATATATCAAATTATTGACCACGTAGTTTGTAATATAGCTAATATAAATGTCGAGAATCACTAACTAAAGCGTTGAAATGTATTTGTCAGTGGGAGACTGTGGTAGAGTGCAAATGAAAAGGCAAAGGTATGTATGAGTTTTGTTTTGGTGCAAATATTCATATATCATCCACTATTTATCTATATACGATCATCCCTCGTTATATATTTAGGGTTTATGATTTTTAGTCTTTACATAAATTGTACTTTCTAGTGCATAAAATTATTCATAATATCTCACAACATTTTGTGTATTTAGTTTTTTTCATAATGTCTTATTGAGTGCAATGCAATGCAGATAATGGAATGTGAAGAATCATTAGTTAAACTACTGAAATATTTCTCTCAGAGAGAGATTGTAGTAGAGTGTAAAGGTAAAGACAAAGGTAGAGGTGAGTTATTTTTTGTGCAAAATCTGTTTATGATTTGTTACGAGGTCTTTCTCATTTCAAATACAACATTCTCCTCCCTCTTAATGGTTTAGGTTTAATTAACTGTGCATAAGGTTACTGGTAATATTGTTGGTCTCTAATTAGGATTTATTATAAGATATTTTGATATTTTGTTCATTTTACTCAACATTGTGTATTTAGTATTACTCATATTTTTGGTGTGCAGGGTGTTATTCGTTGGCCATTGACGCATTTTGGGGTTGCAGATCGGTGTCTCCATCTGTTGTTTCTCATTTCTTTTTATCTTTTTATTAGTTTTGTTATTTTTTGTTATTGTTGTGATTTTCCTTTTGTTTTTGTTTTGTTTTTTTGTTTTTTTTTTCACATTTGTGAGCATGGCCATGCTAATTTGTAGTTTGATATTTTCTTCTTCTTATGTGCTCTCCTTTTCTATTTTTCTTGTTTTTATTATTTTGTTTTGGGTTTGTGGGTGAGAGGGAAGTAATCAAACAAGTCATTTTCTTTAGTTCCAAAAGTGTTGTGGGCAATGGAGGTATGTATTAAGGAATTTACTTGGTTACTACTATATAGTTTTATCCTTTTATAATTTAACTCATTTGATGCTTCATACTTATCTCATTTGTTTAAATTTAAATGCAATGTAGGTTAAGGAAGACAGGAGCACTATAACAAAGGTACAGACAATGACATAGAGGGTGAGTTATCTTTTGCAATAGAGGTTTGAGTTTTCTTTTGTTTTAGTTTTTCCACTCCTATGGATCTTTGATTTTGCATTTGTGGTCATGGCCTCCTTGGTTTGATGGTAAACCAAATCAAATATCCGAAATATGATTTTGCATTTGTGATCATGGCCTCCTTGGTTTGATGGTAAACCAAATCAAATATCTGAAATACTAATAACAGCTGCATCTTCAAATGTGCCCCTCTAGAAAAGTTATTTCAATCAAATTAGACAAGATATTTGTGGACAACTCTATGCCATGCACATAACTCAACCCCATGAGAAGATGTGCAAGTCAACCTTCCGTTCACATGCATGGATATCTATGTCACTCAACCCACCAAATGGAATATTCAGGTGAATGCATGGGATCATTTGTAAATAATCCTTTTCTAGTGAACAATATACAATAAATGATGGACCATATCATGTTGTAACTAAATACAATGGACCATATCATATTGTAACTAAATACAACGTGCTAACGGCAAATGCCAAAACAGATAGCCTTAATCATCATAAAGAATCTGCATAAACTTTGTACCATGAAACCATATACCACAAATCGGGTGTTGGTTTTCAAATATGTGGGTAATGTATGCTAGACGTTTGTCTTTTAAACACATGTAATCTCCTCAAATAGGTTGATGTTGTTGTATTTGTGAAGAAGTATTGTCTCGACCAATGTTACTTGGGAGCGGGAGCGGAAGCGGGAGCGGGAGCGACCATTTTCAGAAGCTCCCGGTTTGGGAGCGAATCCGGGAGCGATTTTTTAAAAATATATATATTTTTTATATTTTTTAATTTTTGATACATATATGTCAACAAAAACATGTAGAATGATGAATTAGACATAAAAAACATAAAAACAACATAGATTGATCATTGAACCATATCACATCAATCATCTAGATTCTAGAAATTATAATCGTCATCAACCATGTCCACAAGATAGTAATTTTACACATATTACAACTGCAACATATTGAGTCTCATGAATCATGATTCATCACATTCAATCTTAAAGTTTCAACTTCAAGTTTTTATAAAAAATTGAAATTCAATAGCATTTATCATCATTGATCACCAAAGTTGTACGGGTACTTGTAAGCTAAGTTTAACCATTACAAGAAGTAATATCTTAGATATTTCTAAGTCCTAACTTCTAACTGTTAACATGATATGAAATGTTATAAATTTATAAAATGAAACATGAATAATGAAATGAAATGAAACAACTTTAGTCTTTCACGAAGCATCATATTCATAATTCACAATCATTACCAAATTGAGTTATAATTGCCAAGGCCCAACTTCAAACTTCAATTTTCATTGTCACAGTGATATATTGTTTACAAAAAATATCATTATGATATGAAAGAGTCAAGAGTCAAGAGTCAAGGACTCAAAACTCAACAGTTATGAAAACTAAAGTCCAATAGAAACTAAAAAAAACAAGTAAACTGTAAATGATAAATCTACATGTGGCCCTTGCCACGAGAGTCTCCAGGAGTATAAGGAGGTCGTGGTGGTCTTCTCGGAGTCTCCTGCACAGACCGACGACCAAAACTAGAACCTCCACGTGAGGGTGTAGATGGAGGTGGCGACAGCAAAGGAACAAGACTCGGACCTCGAGCACTGCTACTGGATGGTGGAGGTGGAGGTGGCATGGAAGCATCATCTTCATCCCTTACAAGTTCCTCTT
>APFE030397472.1:19601-52418 GCA_000404065.3 Pinus taeda | reverse complement strand
CCCCCCCTCTAACCCCCCGGTTCACTACATAGGTTAGTCGTGGAAAGAATATAACACAACCCAACAATGAATATAAGCAAAACCAACATAAATTCATGGATGTTTTTTTGTTGGGAAATGTTTGCTTTTTGGCAATGTCTTATTGAATTTCGCTCTTGTTTTGTAATAGTTCTTTGTCATTGCCTTGAATTTTTTACATTGGAGATAATGTAGGATTTGTAACACCTTTTGAATTTTTGAAAGTTCCTTACAACATTGCTCCTCGACTATCAACTGTGACATATCTCAATATCTTGACTTTTGTGATACTATAATCCTCGTGGTTTCCTTACGATGTTAATTTTGTTGATTCCAATTCCTTAACGGCCCAAGACTTGCATTGTGGTGATGCATGAACAAAAGGGTTGAATTGAAGACATAGAGAAATATTCTAAACCCACAATGATAGGTCTACAACACTAAATAGTGGCATATTGGTGTTGAAAAGAATTCCAAATATTTACTCTTGCTACTAAAACCAACTCCCTTGAGCTCTATGTGTAATTATAGGGACATGCTTTCGTTGTTTGAATGTGAGACAGATTGTAAAGAATTCCAAATATTTACTCTTGCTACTAAAACCAACTCCCTTGAGCTCTATGTGTAATTATAAGGACATGCTTTCGTTGTTTGAATGTGAGACAGATTGTAAGTTTGTGAATCGTAAGTATGACACCCAAAACAACACTAAAATTTGAACTAGGAACCACAAAAAAGGCTTCTATCAAGAAGAAGAAGAATGCCATGTATTTTATAAATGATTCACAAATCCAGTGCCCCTTTCAAACTCAGAGGTAGCAAACCTACATGAATGCATTTATAAGTGAACCCTTCTTCCTTTTTATACTATATTTGTTAACATCACTTTAGGGCCAAACCCCTAAAATTATGACTATATAAATAGGGTCAATTGGCTTAGATAGGTATTTGTCCTACATAGGTTGGCTTTCTTGAACTTATTATCCTTTTTTTTTTGTTATTCTTGTTTTTAATCAGAGTTCAATTTTGAATTAACCTTTCAAATAAGCTGCCATACTTGTAGTCCCATTCATAATTGTCGTTGGTATCAATTTTTTCTTGGAAATTTTCTTATGGAAAAGGATTGCCTCAATGCTTTTAAAAAGAAGAAGAAGAAAGAAAGGCCAAATTTAAAGGATTGCCTCAATGCTTTAAAAAAAAAGAAAGGCCTAATTTGATTCATATCTCGTGTTAAGAAAACTTATCTTACAAAGTTTGACATGGGACTATCCCAAAACGTTGATGTGGCTTTTTTTTCAAGAACAATGCCCCGGATAAAGTCAATATGAGGAAACAAAGGTGGAGCATATCCTTTATGAATGCACCAAGAACTCTAACATAGAGTGATCTCTTCCTTGTTGATGTTTGTAGATTGGGAAAGTACTTCTGCATAGGCCTAAGTGTTTGGGTGTGTAGAAGCCACCGTAATACACCCTTATACCTTAGTAATTACAATAATTTCTTTCATAAGATAAGGTGATTTTAATTTAATGAAATGCAAAGGTTCTCTGCAATAGTGAATTAGATGAATCCCAGTTGTCGATCTCAAGTGAGGTGAGATCTAATTTTTGTTGAGAAATATAGGGCATTCAATGAATAACAATTTATCTTCTTGATAATTGCTTGTGATGCTCTTTTCTTCTTAATCTTATATTCAATTCTTTGTTGGCTTATTAATGTGTTCTTTCATCAAAGACAATTACCAATATGCAATAATAAAAGAGACAAGTGACATAGTATATAGGCTTCTCCAGCCAGGGCCAAAACCTCTCACCTCTTGAGAGCAAAACCCGATCAAAATTCTTCTTCTTAGATCTTCAATTGATAAGTACGAAGACCATGACATAGACCCTTGACTCTATTATCCTTCCAAGAACCTTGTCACCAACCTTGATACTCTGCCTCTTTGTTTTTCTTTTCTCACATTGCTTTCCTCGGCTTCTTATAGAGAAACTCGGTCTCTAACCTTCTTATTGCTCCTTCTCGGCTTCCCTAGAGAATCTCCGTCTCTAGGTCTTTACTTCGACCTCCCAGAAGGGTCTTTCTCTAGATGCCCTAATTTCGCACTTCCGAGAAGATTCTGTTGCCTAGACTTCGCATTGCCCTAGAAGATTCTGTTGCCCAGAAGATTTCGTCATTGCCCTAGAAGACTCTGTTGCCCATAAGATTTCGTTGTCCCAGAAGATTCCGCTGCCTCGAAGAAAATTCGATGTCCCAGAAGAAAGTCTTTTCGCTGGCCCAGAAGAAACCCTAATTTCATATTACCCAGAAGAATCCCCTTTCTTTCTTCACACTTTGCCTTCTCTTCCTTCTTCGAACCGCTACTTCCCTTCCTTCTTTCGCACTTCTTGTCTCAAGTGAGTCGAGTTCTTGTCTTCAAATGGAGGAATAGTTAGACTATATATACCCCTCCTTCGTTGCCCTTTAGGTCGACTTGACAACTAGAGTTAGGCCGACTTGATCTAGTAACTTTCTCATCGTTTGTAGGTCAAATTGAAGAAGTTTGGTGACAAGTTCTTGGAGGATATTTTACATAGATAATATTGACCTTTTACAAAGTGTAACATGACTTCATTTACATTATATTGACTTACATTTTACGACTAGATGACAAATAAATCCTAAAGACTCTCAATTGGAGTCTTGACTCAAAAACAAAATCCTTGCTCATGAAACCCATGAAGCAAGTCAATTAAATAATTTCATTTTTCCTTCATTTACATCTTATTACATTAAATCATATTTACTCTTCATTATGAAGACCGAACCTAGTTACACTTTTCAACACTCCCTCTTAACTAAGGATGTATTCATAATGGTACCTTGGACTTTCTCAATTTGAAGAATCTCTTAAGAAGAATTCAGATTTGTAACTCATTTGTTATAGCATCATACCAACCAAGATTGTCATATAGCAAGGCCTTGAGTAACAACTCTATCTCTCCACAAGATCAGATAATAATGCTGGTGAGACCAATGATTTATAGACATACTCATCATTGTCTCTCCTGGAACATACCCCACCCGGGTTCTCACTTTTCAACACTCCCTCTTAACTAAGTAGGTATTCATAATGGTACCTTGGACTTTCTCAATCTGAAGAATCTCTTAAGAAGAATTTGGATTTGTAACTCATTTGTTATAGCATCATACCAACCAACATTGTCATATATCAAGGCCTTGACTAGCAACTCTATCTCTCCATAAGATCAGAGCACAATGCTGGTGAGACCAATGATTTATAGACATACTCATCATTGTCTCTCCCGAAACATACCCCACCCGGGTTCTCTCAGGGTATGCTCCATGAGGACTATTCTTATCTTGGACTCCCCAATCCTCAAAGAATATTGGTCCTCCATGACTACTCTTACTGTTGGATGCCCTATCTCATCCTCAAAGAGTATCAAATGCCAAATGATTACACAATCCTCCATTCGCCTTCCCAGGTGAAGAATAGAACAACATGTCTATTTCTCTCCTTTTCAAATCAGGAGGATATATTCCATTAAAGGAATGTACTCATTCTATCACAAAGGAATGTACCTAAGCTTCCTGCGTAGGAATTTCCAAGTTTCTTCCGTGTAAGAAACAGAAGAAACTTCTTTATCATGCTCCCTTTTAACTAGGGGCTTTCTGTAGCTTCTCTTGTGGAGATCCTGGAACAACCAGTTGTTTGAAGAGCTCCTTCCTTTAATGTCATGAATTTCTTCTTCGTTAAGGAGTCTTCAACTTTGGGGACTTCTACATAGGGCATAGTTCATTCATCACTTTTATTCATGAGTTAGTCATGTCTTCAGCTCATCAGAAAGTGATCCATCATATCTTTCATTTGTCTTTGCTTCATGTTATTTTACTTTCATGCCATATTTTTCAGAAGGACAATACATCCTTCTATATGGTCTACCTACATAAGCTCATCCAGATATTAGTTAAAAAATAATCAACGAACATATCAAATCAAGGTTACCTTTACCATGACATCTTCCTTTAAGTATCAACATCCTGCATGTAGATTGACACATCTCCCATTGATATTCATTGTCAAGGGTCTCTATCTTTTTCGACTTTCATCAGAATCTTCACATCTTTCCAGGAGATCTTCTAGTCAAATCTTCTTGGACTTCGGATGTTGAATGCCTTTTGTCTTCGTTTCATATCATCACGATCTCTTCCTATCCCTTCACACTTTATTCCTAGGAGCTTCCAATCTTAGTTCCTGATTGTAGTCAGTTTCCTCATAATTCATATGAGAACTTATTATGTTGATGAAACTCATAATTCATATGAGAACATATTATGTTGATTTCATCTGGTAACACTTATGATTTGTTGCAAACTTTCAGAGGAGGAGATCCTTTTCTTTTCTTTGACCATAGTGATCTATATTATCTGCAACCATATGGCTTCTACCATAATCTATGTAAGCATACATACCACATCTTCCTTTTGGTCATTCAGAGTTTTGTAGCAGCTTCATTGAATGAGGGAACTTCATCCTGCTCTTCTTGTGATGTCATCATACCTTCATTCCTTGAATCCCATGAGATGGAATTCTTGATTAGTGAATCCTCCAATGAGAATTCCATTAGAGACCCGAGGATGCTTCATATTCTAAATCGACAGATGTTTTTCATTATAGATTTTGTACGATGACTCTTGTCTATGATGACATTCATTTCTTTTTATACACATCATGGAGGTTTCCCAAGAGCTTCCTATTCTAGTGTAAACAATAAGATTTATCCCAAACATACTTTCTTCCTCCCATGTCACGAGTTCTTACTTCCAATGCTTCCATCATGATGCTACGTTGATGTATTCTATCCCATCTATAATTTACAAGTGAAAAGTACCTTCTAGTGAGGAAGATCATCTTAATCATAATAGAGATCTTTTACTTCTTCATTCTTCGACTTCTTAGACTCAGGTTCTTTGACTTCTTCAGTGATGTGGGCTTCTTCCCTATTTCTCTTGTCCTTACCATGTTTAGGGCATCTCTTTTATAGTGCCCCAGTGCTTGACATCCATAGCACATCACTTTATCCATGTTCCTCCTTTTCTTTTGAGGACCAAACCTTCCAAATTTTCCTTTACTTCTTGTTGTAGTAGCATATGCTTGATTTTGCTCACTTGGTCCAACATCAAGCTTTGCCTTCAATCCCGTTTCTTCGATCGTACGATCGGCCAAGAAGATAAGGCCCCACGAGAGAAGATAGACCCAACTTTCAACACGACGCCACATCCACCCGGAAAGAACTAACGCACCCGATTGAAGGTAACGCACCGGGAAGAAGGTACCGCAGAAAGGAATAAGGTACTGCACCCGCTGAAGAGGGCACACATTGCCAACTCAAAGTGACCATAGATCTTGAAATGGAGTAGTGTCTTTCTTTCCATATAAACTTGAAGTGAAGTTACCCCATTCTTCCGGTAGTGCATTCAACACCACTGTGGTCATCTCACTATCAGACATTATTCTCCTAATTCTTGTAGTTGACCCCGAATTTCTGATATCCTCATAAAGTATGAGGCTATTCCATCTTCCTTTGATATCTTTGGTTTGTAGAGTTCTTGCCTTAGAGAAATTACTTCTCCTGTAATACTTATCGAAAACAACTCTACCAATTTTTCATATATAGCTTTTGTTGTTTCCAACTTTGATACATATGGGATTAGAGAGTCTTTTATAGATTCTTTAAGAATCCTTTGGGCTCTCACTTCTCCCTTCATGTATTTAGCATGTGCTATTAGAATGGTGTGAGTCAAGACCACAAGGGACGTGGTAATCAGAGAGGTCGAATTGGTAGTAGCATGGTGTGAGCCGGGACCATAAGGGACGTGGTAATCACAAAGGTTGAATTGGCAGTAGCAGAGGTAGAGGTAAGTTGGGATGCAAGTGTAACATACAGTCGCTAGTTGAGCTAACAACCAAAATAGTAGGCGATAGTTGCAAGGTAGGCTAGCTCTAATAGGCTTTGTAACCAAGGAAGTAGAGGGTTGTTAAAGAAGCTTGTAGCCACCACCGAGTTGTTGTTGGGAATGTATGGGGCAAAGAAAACTAGTTGTCGAAGACAACAATCATGAAGCCAAGAGGGAAAGACAAGCCGTTGTCAAATCCAGCAAGGTCGGGGATAGAATTGTTAGCCGATAAGAGAGTTGCAATTGTTCAATCCATTTGGTGCCGCAAAGTGGTCAAAATGTAGTTGTTCCAACAAGTAGAGTTGCATTGCAGAGGAATCTAGCAATCAAACCATGATTGACAGAAGTCCTAGAGGTATAGTTGAGAATAGTGCAGAGATTATACAAGGTCTAGACAAGGGTGGAGAGTTGCATAAGTGTGATGCTAGATTGTAGAACAATGAGGAGCAGTAATAGGTGTCTTAGGGGATACCATACGAGTTGGTGGGCTAGAGCAATGGTGACAACAATGTAGGAAGTTGACAAAGGAAAAGTTGTAGCCATATAGTTCGTATGGGAGCCACATATCAATTGTAGTGTACAGATCTAAATTTCTAGTAGCAAAATTTTTCAGTAACATTTTTGATTTGGAGCCCAACTAGTTTGAGGTTTGAGGATAGGTTGGAGGGTGCATCTAACTTCACTCCTTGAAAGGTGAGGGTTTCACTAATTCTCATGCAGAATGGCATATGGGAGTTTGCTAATGTGAAAATTTCATCTATCACAGCTGGAAATTATTTTCCTAATTATTAGTTTATTTAACAATTTATCTCCTACGACAAATATCAAATAATTCACACTGTGATTTTCACCAATAAACTGTGGAAGAAAATAGCGTTGGAAATTGAGAAAATCAAGCACACAAAAATATGACAGTTATTTTTGGACAAATGTCCCCAAAAAACCCAACTTGAGAAAATCGGTGTAGCCACTGAGGGTTTTTATTATTATGCAGCAGTGGGAAATTCTGAGTACAATAATATGGATGTCGAATGCTAGCTATCCTGCAGAGAAAATATTGGCAAAAATATCTAGAGGGAAATGACCCTCACTCCGTGCAATCTCGATACTCCACTGCTACTGAAAAGCAAGTTGTCCAACTAGGTCTGCTCAGGCTCTGTGTCAAGCTAAAGCTGCCTACCACACGTGTTGCTCAAATTTTCTGCTAATCAAGCCGTCTTTCCTGCTACTCGCTAGGAAAACGCTTCTCTGACCCTCTGGAACCTTTGTTTGGCCTCTAGAACTGAAAACATCATCCTTCCTCAGCAGATTGAACTGCCCAGTGAAGCTTCTGCGCTGCCTTTGCTTAGCTTCCTCGAGAAATTTGGCCTCTCTGCAAATGCACTCGCTGGAGGATCTGGAAAACTTCCTCCAGCCTCACTGTCTCTACCCCACTGTCTATGCTTTCTTCTTTGGCTTTCTGGCAAATGTTGTTGCTCTTTGGAATTTGAACTGCCAAAGAAATCGAATCCCACAGGTGTATTCTCCATCTACCCATCGACTTCTTCCTATAATCCTTTGTTGGAGCACTAATGACCAAAGTTAAACTTTAATCAAGGGCCCAAATTAATTCCTTGTCGATCCATGTGATTTTATAGAGAATTCTCACCTTATCTCAATTAATATTTATTAATTGACCATATTCCCTAAGTGTAGACTTAGGAAATTTTTAAAAATCGGCTAATAATCTAATTGGGACACTTCTAGGTGGAATTTCTAGAAACAATTTCTGGGTTATGGAGATTTCATGTGTTTTAGCCTCTTCACAAAGTTTCGAGACTAGTACACATTCGATGCTGCAAAAACTAACACTCCCTCTTAGTGAGGACTACGTTTTACTGTTGCACACCTTGCCACAACACCCTATCTCTGTACCACCCTCTATAATGGTGCTGATGTCTGACAGGAAACTCTGCTGGAAATGACTACGCTGCTCCCTCGATCATAGTGTTGCTTCCTCAATCACCGTGTTGTTCCCTTAGTCACTGCGCTGTTTCGCCACTGACTGTAGCAACCAAACTGCTGCATCTATGATGTTGTTGACACTGCACTGTACATCTTGTACTGTTGCCAACTCTACATCTGCATATGAACTTCATCTCATCTGTTGTTATTGTAACCACAACTACTACAGCTAAGAAGCATCCTAAATACTGAATCAATTGTGTTTAGTATGATGCATTTGTCTCCTGAGCATCTGACTGCTTCTAGCCTCTGCATTTTCATTGAAGAATTTGCACTGTTGTTGACTCTGTACTGAGCCACCTGCTCTGTTGCCAACTCTGCATTCCGCTCCCTAGCACTTGATTGCTACTAGTCTGCAACTGTCGCTATGGAATTTGATTGCATCTTTGATACTAATCCATCCTGTTATTGAATACTATGGGCCCCCGTAGCTAGGTGATGATCCATGAGTTGGACTCCTCAATGGACACTGTTCTATCTCTACAATCTCTAGGACTACAACTCTAATAAGTTGCCCCACTCTCTCCTAGAGGTATGGCTGCCATCATAGCCAAATCTGATCTACTCATACTGCTGTTGCTTCTGCACTGTTGATACAACTACTGTAATAATGAGTCTGATCTCCCCAGATCCTGAAGTACTAGCTTCCATAGGGTTGCTCCCTTTGAAACTAGTCTCCTTTTGAATGCCGATCTCCCTATGGGAAATCTCTCTGCTCCCTCCTTGCAACTTACAATGTCCTCGTACATTGGAACTGGATTGCGTAGCTTTGCGCTGGGAATCTTCTGGCTGGAACTGCACCTGCATATTGCAACTGGGCAATTCGCACTACTTGTGTCACTGCATCTAGCTTTGCAATTGTCTTACGTGTACTGATTGCAACTAGATTTACCACTGTCATCTAAATTATTGACAACGCCTGTTGACACTAAGTCTACTACTATGATACTGTGGGCTCCTATAGCAAACGCAATGGTCCCGCTGTTACAATTTGGAACGGATCGAACTAATCTCCTTGTTGCAACTGTGTTGGACCCTAGCCATCTCGCACATGGGAGCCTCATACTCCTCCTCCACTTGGATCTAGTGCCCTGTTAACTCCTTTTGAGCCTTGTCCCTTACTGAGCCTTTCTTCGCTTTGCAACTCGCACTAGACAACTCACACTTCCTTCAACACTTGTCTCCGACAGCTAGAAGTTGATCCGCTACCCAGATCCCCATTCTGGCTAATTTGTACGACCTCATCTGGAAATCTTATATGACCATCTCTGCAAAGCTACAAAATTTGCGAATCTAAAAAACTGGGACGGAAATCTCCCTCTTTCCCCTGCTCGGCTATTGAATCTGCTATTTGCACTCCCTTATGGAGTGAGAAATTTGGCTCATGGCAACTGCTAATCTGCAACTGAAAAATCAGGTCTTTGAAACTTGAATCCCCTTGAGAGAAATTTTCCCTTTATTGTGTGTGCTTTTCTCTTTCCACCTGACACGTATTGCTATACTGCAAAACCCTCTGCATCCAACCAAGGAATCTGCTCAGTGAAAAATCTGAGTTGTTACTGCATCACTATCATGGGAAAATCAACTTTTTTTGCCAACCTGCCACTGAAAATTGAACCCTTGCCCAACAATTCAATCTGCTTGTCTAGGTACTGCACAACCTCTGAGAATTTTGGCCTGTTGCTCCTCTAAACAATGAAATTCCCTTCTCCGCTTCTAAGCTTTTCTCACCTCATCACTCGCATTCCGATACCATGTAAAAATTTCATCTATCACAACAACTGGAAATTATTTTCTTAATTGTTAATTTATTTAATAATTTATTTGCTATGACAAATATCAAATAGTTCACACTGTGATTTTCACCAATAAACTGTGGAAGAAAATAGTGCTCGAGACAATCTAGCACACACACATAAAAATATGAGAATTATTTTTGGAAAAATGTCTCCGCAAAAACCCAACTTCGGAAAACCAATGCAGCAAATGAGGGTGTTTATTATTATGCAGCAGTGAGAAATTCTGAGTTTTTATTATTATGCAACAATGAGAAATTTTGAGTACAATAATCTAGATATCAAATGTTGGCTATCCTACAAAGATTTGCAAATACTAGCAAAAATATCCAGAGGGAAATTACCCTCACTCTGAGCAATCCCAACACTCGACTGCGACTGAAAAGCAAGTCGTCCAATTGGTCCTACGCAGGCTCTACGTCAAGCGGAAGTTGCCTGCCACACGTGTTACCTGAATCGTCTGTTAATCAAGTTGTCCTACTTGCACCTGGCTACAAAAACGCTTCTTCGACACTCTAGAACCTCTGCCTGGCCTCTGGAACTAAAAATGTCTTCCTTCCTCAGCAAATCGAATTGCCTAATGAAGCTTCTGCGCTGCCTCTGCGCACCTTCTTGGAGAAATTTCAGCCTTTTTGCAAATGCACTCATTGGATCTAGAAAAATTCCTCCAACCTCATTGTCTTTGCCCCTCACTATTTCTATGTTCTTCTCTCGTTTTCGGCAACGATTGTTGCTCTCTGGAAATCGAATTGCCAAAGAAATAGAATCCGACAAGTGTATTCTCCATCTATCCATCGACTTCTTCTTATAATCCTTTGTTGGAGCACCAACGACCAAGATTAAAACTTAATCAAGGGCCCAAATTATTCTTCTTATAATCCTTTGTTGGAGCACCAACGACCAAGATTAAAACTTAATCAAGGGCCCAAATTAATTCCTTGTCGATCCATGTGAGTTTCTAGAGAATTCTCATTTTATCTCAATTAACAATGATTAATTAACCATATTCCCTAAGTTTAGACTAAGTAAATATTTAAAAATCGGCTACTAATCTAATTCATACACTTCTAGGTGGAATTTCCATAAACGATTTCTGGGTTATGGAGATCTCATGTATTTTAGCCTCTCCATAAAGTTTCAAGACTAGATCACATTCAATGCTACAAAAACTAACAACTAACACCAAATTCACCTTGCACATGTTGTAGAATTGGCGACCTATAACCAAAAGGATGTGAAATCGAGGAGAACTATCTTAGATGGAGGGAAGGATCATCCTCAAGGATAATAAGGGAGGTGTGGGAGGCTTTAATGAAGCTTTATCATAGTGATAACGCAAACACAATTTTTTTTGCCGAGAGTGAAACTCAAGAACACCAAGATGACTACATCAAGATGACTACATCAGATACTGTGACTAGTTATCTGACCAAGATCACACAAGTATGTGATGATTTGGCAACAGTTGGTGTGGTCGTGACTCATGACATATGATGAAATGGTAAGGACGATCCTTAATGGCTTCACCAAGCTATGGACTCCTTTCATGAAGGGCATCTTTGCACCAGAGCATCATCTTAATTGGGACAGATTAAGGGGTGATTTTTTCTAGGAAGAGATTCAAGAGAAATCTCTAGGAGGCCAACAAAAGGGTGATGATCAGAACCTATCCCATGCTAGTAAGGCAAGATAGGGAAAGGGGAAGAAAAATACAGGTGGATAGTGGTTTCTGTCTCCTGTCTATAAACCAACACCATCAATTGACTTGTACTTGGATACTGGTGCATCAAACAATGTCACAAGAGGCATGAGATCTATTTAGCAGTTTGACGAATAGTGACTAAGAGTTGTTCGTGGAGGTAATGATGACAAGTATGTAGTGAATGGGGTTGGAGCCATCAAGTTTTCCAGCTCAAGTTAGGATGTTCATTGCAAGTAAAGCACATGTTATATGTATGAGGACTGAAAAAACAATGATGTATCCTCCAACCTATTTCTAAAGTGAGTTGTTTGTGGAGGTAACGATGAGAAGTATGCAGTGAACGAGGTTGGAACAGTAAAGCTCCATCTCGAGTAAGAAGGTTCATTGCAAGTAAATGACATGTTTATGTACTAGGAATGGAAAAACAATGATGTATCCTCGAGTAAGGAGGTTCATTGCAAGTAAATGACATGTTTATGTACTAGGAATGAAAAACCAATGATGTATCCTCTACCCCATCTCTAAAGCAATAGACATAGTATTTGGCGACTAGAGTGAATGTCTCCTCATAATCCACTTTGTCCTTTTGGGAAAACCCTTTGGCCACAAACCTAGTCATGTACTTCTAGATGCTACCATTTGTAGCATGTTTGATCTTGAAGATCCATCTCGAGCCACTAATTTTTAATTCCCCTTTGGCCTCGATACAATGTCCTAGAAATCATTGATGTTTGATTGGTTTTGTATGGACATTTGTGGACTGATGGTGGGTAGCGTGAAAGTGGTCCATATATGAGCCCTAAGTGCAGTGACCTAAGAAGGACTTTAGTCCGCTAGAAGTGACAGAGTTAGAGCAACCTAAAGAGCAGCTTGTGGAGGATTGCAGAGGCTTGCTTCAAGCCTTAAGGACCAAACATCTTGAAGGACTAAGGGATTGTTAGAAAAGGCAAAAGAAGAGCTCAAAGGTTTTATCAGCCAGGAGTAGTAGCCCTAGGTTTACTTTATAGAGAAGGACATCTATAACAAAAGTTGGGCAGTCCTCCATACCCTAAGTTCATTGTTGGATAAGTACATTCAACAGTGATAGTGGGAAGCCCTCCGACCTTAAGTGTGTTTTCATCGAGCAACACAGGAAGGACCTAGTGGGAAGAAAGTCCCAAAAGAGCCGAGGAGCAGAAGTGGGTAGTTGAGAGTTGTGTACAAACGGAGTTGTGAACAACTCAACAAAAGTCTCAATGTGTTCATGTGTTGAAGGACTAACAAGCAATGTGGAAAAAGTCGAAGTCGGGATTAATTCGGCAAGGGTCCAAAAGTTTAAAAACTCGGCAAAGTCGGGAGTTTTTCGAAAAAGTCGGCAAAATTAAAAAAACACAAAAATATTCATTTTTAATTTTTTTTTTTTAACATCTAGAGTATCCACAACATCAAATAAATGCATTTCCACATAAACATGTAAATAAAGCTAATATATAATATGTATATGAAGTCTAGTGCTACATCACATATCAAAATAGTGAATCAACTCCTGAATCTTGAGTCCTGTCTGAGTCTCAACTCTCAAGAGTCAATATATCAACAAAAAATATAATAAATGTACATCATGAGTCATCTAAAAGTCATCAAGTAATCACTAATCAGTCACTGAGATCCTCTTCCCCTTTTACGGGAATAGGGAATGGCTTTGCCTTTTCCTCTAGAGGAAGAAGACCCTGCCCCTGGGGATACAAAATGAAATGGACTCAATCGTCCTCTAGAAGTCGATGGAAGAGGTGGCCTCTGTGCTACACTGCCGTTGTTGCTGCCCACCCTAGATGGTGTCACCTCCTCCTCAGCATCCTCATCCAGCTCTGCTACTGCCTCCTAACCCTGATGTTGCTCCGCCTCCTCCTCCTCTATCTCTGTCTCTCCCTCCTCTGCAACTGCTACATCCTCTAGATCCACACCTAACCAATCCGGGATCGTGTCCAAGATCGGCCTCTCAGTCTCGACTCTCCATGCAGTGGTGGTATCAATATTGTCCAATGAGATGGCTTCCACATCAGTAAGTTTTTGAAGCTGTCTCACCCACAATCGAAGATTGTAGTAGACGTAGACCATGTCATTGAGGCGTTGGGACTCCAATCTGGATTAGGGTCATAGATTATAAATTAGTACTTAGAAATTTAAATATTAAAAATAATCAAACGAATTCAAAAAATTTAATTTGAAATCTTTTTAGTTTTTACCTGTTGCGCTTTTTGGAGTGTATTTTGTCAAATACACTCCAGTTGCGCTCACACCCAGAGGAACTGCATGTTTGGCTGAGCACTCGAATGGCAAGCTTTTGGAGATGGGGTACCCTGGCACCATAGCTTGTCCACCAAACATCTACAAGTTAAAAGAAAAATGAGAAACATAAAAAAAAACATTGAAATTCTAAACTTGAAAGTTTGAAACAAACTAAAGCTTACCTGGCATTTTGGTCAACCTATTCTTAATAGCCATGTTAAAACCAAATGTGCCACCTCCCATCCTATAGACCTCCATTTCTTTAGAAATCTCCTCACGTTCTTGCTCAGATGACACCATCCTCTCGACACAAGTGAAGAATCCATCCATCACCTCGGCATCAAATCTGAAAACACAAGCATAAGAAAATGCAGGGTTGAGGTAGACACCTGCAGCATGAAGGGGGCGATGGAGGGCGTATTAGTTCCATCGCCTGATCAATACACCCTCCATATGACCTGTTGTTCTCTAACCCTCGGTCTCCCTTATCTGCCATAATAAGCACGGATGGCTTCTTTGGCCCTATCCATGGCCTCATACAGTAGCCCATTGCAGGGCTTTCTCTCCATCAACCAACCGAAGAACCTTTACCAAAGGTTCTGAAATGGCACACACCTCCTCTACTCCTGCCCAAAAGCTTTGATCATATGAAACTAGTCTACATATGCCCTCTCCCTCCGGTTTGCGGCTAATAGATAAGGAACGCCAGTCCGCTGAGAGAAACATGCTCTTCACCTCCCACATAGAATTCAACAGAGACTGAAGAGATATGAAAGTAGTGGCCAATCGTGTAATGGCAGGCCGCACCAACTCTTTGTTGTTGGTGAATTTTCTCATCAATTTAAGCACAGATGAATGATTATAAATAAATTTTGTTATGCTCTTGGAGGATTCAACAATATCCCTCACAGTAGGAATTTTACCTATATCCTCCAACATCAAGTCAATGCAATGAGTAGCACAAGGTGTCCAAAACAAGTTAGGATACCTCTCCATAAGCATTTTTCCATCTGCAACATAATTTGCAGCGTTGTCTGTTATGACTTGGACAACATTGCTTGGGCTTACTTCCTGAATGAAGAGGTCCAACAACTCACATAATAAACGTGCATCTTTAATGTGTGCAGATGCATCAACAGATTTCATAAACATTGCCCCCTTGGGACAACTAACCAAGAAGTTAAGAAGGGTCCTACCCTTCTGTTCAGTCCAACCATCTGACATGACTGTGCATTCAGTGTACTCCCATGATGCCCTAAACTCTGCCAATCTAGCAGTGCACTCAGTCTTTTCATTTTGAAGAAGAGGCCCTCTCAACTCTGCAAAGGTGGGGGCTTTGTACCCCGGGCCAACGACAACAACAACATCAAACATAGGCTGGTAGAATGGGTTTGTCTTGGCAATGTTGAAGGGAACATCACTCCATAGAAGACACCTACTGACCAACTTGTCAGCTTCTGCCTTTTCCTTTTTTTCATTGATGATTTGATCCCAGGTTGTGAACCAGCTGTTTTTCTAGGAACAAAAAAAGATGAGATAGAAGGATGAGTACCCATGGGTGAGGAAGGTGATGATGCTATAGAAGCACTGCTACTCTCAGGTCCCCCCACTCTTGAGCCCCCTACAAGCTGGTTTCTTAGCGCTGCCCTGGTGTCTTTTCCTTCCTTTTTATCCATCAATGATTGAATGGCCTGTCGGATGATTTCTGGACTTGGTTTTGTGCAAAGTTCAATCTTTTGGCCCGAAATTTGCCCCAAATGGAATTTTAATCTGTTGATGCCTCCTGACATATGCTTGCCACACAACTTGCAAGTCAAATACATTCTATTGAGCGCCCCAGTTTCGGGTATAACATCAAGCTCACCAAACTCCCACATAGAATCCAAAATCCTCGGCATTTTGTTTTAAACTTTGAGCTGGAATTTAAAGTTTAAACATGGGCACCAACAAAATGAAACAAATCCAAATCAGCAAAATATAATTACTAATTTGTATCACACTTAGAATTTAGAAACAAATTAGTAAATTTAAAATTTAAATTACAAATTTACAGTAATTTTAATTTTTAATTTTTTAAATTTTTAGACCCACCGAACAGTGAACACTTAAGCCATATATATGTAATATTTATTATTATAAATTTATATGTTAACAGCTATACTGTTTTTAACTTTTTATTACAGATACAGGTGTCAGGGACAGACATGGATACGGTAGCTTTTTAGAAGATTTTGAATAGGATATGAGTCATATGACTGGGCTTGGAAATATATAAAAATAAATAATATTTATTATTTATAACAGTATATGTGAGTGCAATGATTATTTTTATGATAATTACCAATTCACTGATATTATTATTATCTCAATGAATACGTTTTAAAGGTCACAATATTTGCTGTAAAAGGCATTATTGGAAGTATGTATCGGTATCCACTTGCTGGTGAGTGGTGACAGAATTTAGAAACATTGCCCTACTGTTAATTTACAGTTGGTTCCCTGTACTCATATAATATATTCCATATCCATACGAATCTACGATAACCTAAGATTGGCTGCCATATCTTATATTAAGTTACAGAACCTATGGTATAATAAATATTAAAAATTGTTCAGATTTCACATCATTATTATGATTCAATCTTCCACAATTCTTGAAAGTTTGAAACTTGAAACTGACAATACATATGTCACAGTCATATAAGTTTAATATTTATAACAAATTTGGAATTTGGTAACTGGTTAATGGCTTTCCGGCATCCGCTGCCCTCAATGCACATAGCTGCTAGACATAATACATCTGCTGCCCTCAATGCACATAGCGGCTAGCATTAATATTAAATATATATATGTAATGCGCATAGCCATAAGTTTTAAGTTTTAACAGCCAACCGTAGCCATAATACATATGTTATTATGTAATATTAAAAATTTAAATATATATCATATATGTAATGCGCATAGCCGTGGCCCGTAAGTTTTAACAGCCAACCGAACCCGGATTTTTGAGTCTGAGCAGTGAGCAATAGCTGCATAACATCCCTTGAGGCTTGCGGCAAATGCAACCTGAAACCCTTGATTCTCCACGAGTCCACAGCGAGATGGCGGAACAACCAAAACCGACACAGAAATGAAAATAAACCGAAATGTTTAATGAACGATTTCTGGGTTTTATAAGTTTTATCCACGCATTAATAAACCATGGCGATTTTTTCAATCCACTCCTGAAAAAATCGGGAGTAATTCGATTATATCGTGATTTTTTCGTTTTTGAAAAAGTTGCGAAAAAGTCGGCCGATATAATCGTTTAGCTGAAAAAATCGGATTTTGAGGAATAAATCCCGATTTTATCGGGACTTTTTCCACACTGCTAACAACCAAAGAGAGAGCAAGTGAAGCTGAGTTTAGTCACCTAATGGCGTTGGTTCATTGATAGAGGTAGAGTTGTGTTTTTGGAGCCGAGTTTAGTGACCTAATGGCGCTGGTTCATTGATAGAGATAGAGTTGTGTTGCTGTAGATCAGGGGCCAGATCGAGACCCAAAGGACTAGGCAAGTGTTTTCAAGGTATCACTGAGAGGAGCTCAGAGAGAGCGCTACATCAACCAGATGGTCAGTGTATCTTGTTCAGGGTAGATTGGTTGTCAAAGTGACCAACACCAAACCCTAGTTGTATATCTTGTACTAGTGGATGTGTGAGGGTCATTATCCCAGGTACGAGAGCCTTAGACGGTTGTATTATCAGTTTGATTAATATAACGAAGTTGGTTGGTTGTATAAATTTGTAAAAATTTGTATATATTTTGTCCACTAGTAGATTTATTGTTGTATATTGTTCTTTTGTGCAAAGTAGTCTTGTTGTGATACTTGGATTGGTAGCGTCAACGATTTAAGATTCTATCCCAGATTCCAATATTGTGGAAAAACAATACGAGGTACATACTCCACCTAGGATACTCGATGTATATCTTTCATCAAATCATTTTCCTCAAGTAAATGTTTGTCCATACTCCACCTAGGATACTCAATGTATATCTTTCATCAAATCATTTTCCTCAAGTAAATGTTTGTCCATCAGACCATTCTTATCCGAGTCTATGTGACTTGGGATTTTCATTCTAATCCACCACACTACATGACTTAAGAATGTTTGTCCAAGATGTTTATCCAATCCACCATTCTCCTTATCCATGCCCATGTACTTGACTTGGGATAATAGTTGTAATCCATCATAGTGCTTGGCTTAGGATATTAGTTGTAATCCGTCATAGTGCCTGACACGAGGAGAACTGTGCTAATTCAAATTATCATTCTCCCTATCTGTGATGGATGCACTAGACTTACAGTTGTTAGTCCTAGCCTGGGTACATGACACAGGGAGAACCACTGTCAAACCATACTCCTCAACTTGAGAGGAGAAATCCATGCTCACTCCTTCTCAACCTAGACGAGAAATCCATGCTCACTCCCGCTCGACTAGGGAGAATTCATCAACAAGCCTTAATTTGTGTCAGAAGTACTCATACGTCCCTTACATCAGCAACCAACAATGGTTGTAGTTTCTTCAACCAACCCTCTTATCACTGACATTGCTCATCTTGCAACTCCTAGGGCTCCAAATTTTACATCAGCAACCAACAATGGTTGTAGTTTCTTCAACCAACCCTCTTATCACTGACATTGCTCATCTTGCAACTCCTAGGGCTCCAAATTTGCATCCTAATAGTCCACTGTACTTGAGGTCTTTTTAGGGTTTCAACAAAATGCCCTCTTAATGGTACCAAACTTGTACTGTATTAGGGTTCCAATTAGAGTTCCACAAATCTA
Organism: Pinus taeda; assembly: GCA_000404065.3. Taxonomy (NCBI): domain Eukaryota; kingdom Viridiplantae; phylum Streptophyta; class Pinopsida; order Pinales; family Pinaceae; genus Pinus; species Pinus taeda. Next base: position 33,844 of record APFE030397472.1, on the reverse strand, counting down.
CCCTCTTATCAGTCCTCTATCTATCATTTAGATGACTGAACTAGGGCTTGTTACACAGCCCACACTTCTGCTGTTTGCGTCCTCAGGTATGACAGAATCTTAGGGCTTTTCCTGGCAGCCCACCCAACAATAGGTCCACTAAACTGTTGTTCGATCTACCGAGATCTAGGGCTCTGAGTTTGCCCTCTCGTAGGGATTCTTCACTGCCACTAACAGTCCATGATTGACTGTCCTTAGGCTGCTCAACAACTGTCATTCACTTTCTTTATTGTACATGCCCTAACTGCTGCCCAACTGCTCATTCTACTGTACATTCACTGAGGTAATACGCTGCCCTGTTGATGATCTAACGTTGGGACAACCCCTTAAGAGTCAACGTATCACTTCAGATTCCAGAAACCCTTAACTATGGTTTTCTATATCTGCCTTTATCTAGGGCTTACACACCTCTATCCTAGTCCCTTCAAGACAGATCTTTTCTCTAGCCCAAAGCTGGGCTCTTATTCCTTATTGTACAGACCACTCCTTTTCTGTTCAGAACCACGGTGCTCTTCTCTGATTGCAGCCACCCTAACCTTCAAATACATCCACATAGACAAGCATACAAGTGGTAGCATTGTCACAGGGTATGAAATCTAGTCTCTAGGGGCCTCAGCCCTCCTTTTTCATTATGAATCTGAGTGTGTGTGCTACAGACTTTGGGGCTGTAGCAACATGAAATAAACCCTCAGGACGGATCACAAAAATATGTCATATTCACTTCAGGAATAGATCTATAACAAATAACATCTCCTTTATCCATTTCTCCTTGACGGCATCTTGCTAGATCTCCAAGACTCCTTCAGATCTCAACCCCTTTCTGAGTTTCTTGGCCCAATCTAGGGTAGCCACAAACTAGCAACGATCTTCTCCTTGGACCCTGATCTCATGCACATTTTACTTCTGGAGGATGTGGTCTTGCACTAGCATTCTGCTAGGCTTCTTAACCCTCTAAAACAGGCCTTACGGCCTTCCTCTAATGCCCAGAAATCCTTGATCTTATAGTAGAGAGTCTGCTTTTCAACACGTGCCCATAGATCCCTTCTAACTTGACCATCCGGTTTCTCATGTTTAGCATTGTACCAATGTCATGTTTCTTGTTTATAGACTTGAGGAAAGTGGCATTCCTTCGCTGTTCTGCAATGTACCAATGGCATGTTTCTTCTTTACAGACTTGAGGAAAGTGGCATTCCTTCGCTCAGCTTTCACTTGAGAAATATGCACCTGTGGTCATTTTTCTTTTTCTTCTAGTAGCCCTACTAGGCCTATTCGCCTTCATAATGACTACATTTCTACAAGATTCCTTGATAAAGATGATCCCTTCCTCTCAAAACTTGGTTACTTTATTACAAGAACATTTTCTCCATGAGCATGACTAGATTTGAAAACCCAACTTACTTCTTGAGAACTTGTTCCTTCTTGACAAAAATATTCTGGAATTTTTTTATTAGAATGGATCAAGTTACGACCTCCTTAGTAGCTCATCTCAGCCTTCAAATTCAGCTTTTACATCTTGCCTTCTTTTTCATCTTCTCGATCTCCTTTGCAATGAATTCGTATTACACATTGTTTCTCTAGAATGGATCAAGTTACGACCTCCTTAGTAGCTCATCTCAACCTTCAAATTCAGCTTTTACATCTTGGCTTCTTTTTCATCTTCTCGATCTCCTTTGGAATTAATTCGTATTACACATTGTTTGTGTAGCTCGCATCATATATATCACTTGAATTTGAAGAGATGACATATATCACTGTATTATACCTCAGGAATTAATTCGTATCACTGACTCTTGGAGAAACTTGTATCACTATTCATCAACTCTAATGATGATTTCGGATCACTGTTGTTATGGGTTCTTTGTAGACATTTCTTGATACTTTCCAGAACTTTGCAGTGAACTTCAGTCTAGTAGTTCAATGAGGAGTAAATTTGTGTTGGAACCAAAAGATCGGAGATCAATGCATCATTGTATCACTAATTGATCCAAAGCTTCGCATACTTTGTTTGAGACTCTGCAGACCTTTGTAATAGTCCCTCAGGCTTCAGGACTTTGGCTTGCTTGAATCAGAATTTGGATCTTGATTTGTGCCCAACATTAAAGGTACCATTTCATAGTGGAACTAGCTTCCTTATCCTCAGAATGTCGTACTGAATTAAAGTGTAATTACTGCCACAGAACTTCCCTTTTGCTAGGGCTTCAATGAAAAAATAAAGATCCCTTAACGACAGAATCAATATCCTATTCATTTTATAAAGTGAAACCTATCCAACCCCTCGTTAATATAAAAAAAAGAGGGTTCCCACTCAATCACTAAGGCTTGGACCAACTGCATCCATAAGTTCAACAACTCCTTATATATCTTCTTTGAACAAATTTTCCAATTAAAAAAGTTATTAACGTAATACAAAGCAAATTTTCCAATTAATAAATTATTTAACGTAATACAAAGCCTGATAGACTATACGACCTTCCCCTACTACCATCCTTACCTCTGACTCTTTCCTTCTATTTTTCAGTTTTTATTCTTCCAATCCTTCTATTTTTCAGTTTTTATTCTTCCAATTTATTCTTCCAATTCTCCCCTAGCTTCCCCTTCCCACCCCTTCCCACTATTTGAACTGTGCTTACCCCACCTTTCAAGCAATCCCAATCCAACATGTTCTGTGTGAAACTCAATATTTCACAAGCTCAATGGGCTCCACCAAAACTCGAAAATCACTAAGGAAATCATATGAAGGGTTCTGGAAAATACAAGCACCCATATTACAGACCAAACCTGCAAATTAGACTACATGGATTATAATGGCTATTATGTAAAATGAAACTACCCATTTCGTCTTCATTACCATATTCAATGTTACGTCATTATTGCCTTCACCCAGGCAATTTCCAAGGTAGATTATGACTCACCTAACACAAGTAATGATTTTCCCAAGGTAGTCATGTACCTTACCATCCACTTTATGACTCACCTAACATAAGTAATGACTTTCCCAAGGTAGTTTTTCTGTTCGTTGTGTGAATAGTTTGTTATTGCTTCTCTTTCATTTCAATTTCAACTTATTTGGTAATTTCCATGTTAAACTAATCGTATTAAAAATATGCAATTTAAAATAAAAATAGTGTCAAATCAATTTTCTTTGGGCTTTTGTGGGAAGTCATAGGATCCAAATCAATTTTCTTTGGGCTTTTATGGGAAGTCATAGGATCCAAGAATTGACATGAAGTATGAAAACCATATCCATGGCAAATGAGTATACTAACAATCCACATGATTAGTCCAAGGAGAGATTTTCAAATTGGAATATGGCCATTCTCATGTCAACTCTAGCGAACAAGTTTGAACCTTTTACGGAGTTTGTTGACTCTAATTTAAAAGTTTGATTGGACTACTTGTTGGGCATTTAATTAATTCTTAGTATCCTAGAAGTGACCCCTAAATAAAAACTATTTTAACCCCCTCCAAGAAACCTAATTGAAAAATATAATGCTTTCCTCACTTTGCCAGGATTACTAACATTGTGTGCCAATTGGATTTTGATTCATTTCAGCACATGCATATAATAGGAGTATTTATAAAATCCTAACATTGTGTGCCAATTGGATTTTGATTCATTTCAACACATTCAACCTAATTAAAGAATATAATGCTTTCCTCACTTTGCCAATTGGATTTTGATTCATTTCAGCACATGCATATAATAGGAGTATTTATAAAATCCTAACATTGTGTGCCAATTGGATTTTGATTCATTTCAACACATTCAACCTAATTAAAGAATATAATGCTTTCCTCACTTTGCCATGCACTAGGATTACTAACATTGTGTGCCAATTAGATTTTGATTCATTTCAGCACATGCATATAATGGGAGTATTTATAAAATCCTAACATTGTGTGCCAATTGGATTTTGATTCATTTCAACACATGCATATAATAAGAGTATTTATAAAAGGTTGAATGGAAGCAATGAAGAGAAAGATAATGAATCAGCACATGCATATAATACGAGTATTTATAAAAGGTTGAATGGAAGCAATGAAGAGAGAAAATGCTTTGTTAGCTTTACTAGGTACCAAGACCACCAACGTTTTACGGTACCTAGATTATAGTTCTTTTCGACATATGGCATGCAAAAGGAGTCTTTTAAATGGTTGAATGAGAACATTAAAGAGAAAGGTAATGCTTTCTTATCTTTACTAACTATTGAGACCATTAATTTTTTGCAATACTTAGATTTTGATTGATTTCATCCCATGGTATAAAATACGAGTCTTTTTAAAAGGTTAAAGGCGGCATTGAAAACACATAGATTGTTCTTCTTTATTTTCTTCTTGTTTCATGCTCATTCTGCATATATATTCTCAATATGAAACATTCTTCACTATTTAGGCTTTAGTGAGTCTGCAGGTACGTTCTAGAGTTCCAGTTGTCAGTGTATTGTATAAGATCATGATTTGAATATTATTTGAAATTTTTTATTTGGTTTGAATATTATCTAAAATTCCTTATATGGCTGTGTGAGAGCTAAATTTATTTTCTTCTGTTTCAGGCTCATGCTGCAGTAGATTCTCAATATGAAACATTCTTCCCTATTTCTGCAGGTACGTTTTAGAGTTCTAGTTGTCAGTGTATCGTATAAGATGGGCCTGTAGTTGCTACCATCATCTTGTATGTGATAAATAAATAGTTATTATAATATTATTGGTCGATGGTTTCATTACAGATTTATATTTGCTTCATTCTCGCTTGGTGTGTTGGGCTATCCCATGGATTATTATGTCCGAGGTAATGTACCTTCTTAGATATCCTCCTTAGATATTCCCCGTGAGATGATTGCTTCTTGGCGCAAGTTAATTACTACATCTTTTCTTCATATTAATCTAATTCGATTGTTCAACCAGTATCTTTATTCCATTGTTCAACCAGTATCTTTATGCAGCAGTTTAAACAAGATGCACTGATTTCTTTTGATTTCTTTTGTATGTGATAAATAGTTAATATTATTGGTTGATTTTTTTCATTACAGATTTATATTGCGAGAATGATCTAATTCCATTGTTCAACTGGTATCTTTATGCAGCAGTTTAAACAATAGATGCACTGATTTATTTTGATTTCTTTTGTATGTGATAAATAGTTAATATTATTGGTTGATTTTTTTCATTACAGATTTATATTGCTTATTGGTTGATTTTTTTCATTACAGATTTATATTGCTTCCAGCATTCTCGCTTGGTGTTGGGCCATCCCATGGATTATGTCTGAGGTAATGTACCTTCTTAGATATTCCCTGAGATGACTGCTTCCTCAGCACAAATTAATTACTTCATCTTTTCTTCATATTGATCTAATTCCATTGTTCAACCAGTATCTTTATGCATCTGTTTAAACAATAGATGCAATGATTTCTTCTGAATAGTCCTTTCCTACTGCAGATACTCCCTGTTAATGTCAAGGGTGTGGGTGGTAGTGTAGCTACTTTGTCAAATTGGTTGACATCATGGGCAGTAACAATGACTATCAATTTACTTTTGCAGTGGAGCTCTACAGGTAAGGCTGGCCAAATTTAAGTATAGTTCCTTTGAATGCTTGCCCAAGCCACTGGCATCAAAGCTTTCTGTCTGGGCTTGCATGGCCCTTACGTCCTTCACATTATGAGAGTAGCCCCTGAGAGTCAGTGTGCAACTATCATTGATCAATCTTGAATGATTGGGCTGATTGGGCTAGTAGTAAGGCCAACTTTTTTGCCTTTGGATCACAGCTTATATGTTTGATTATTTACTTGCCTATTTGATTATTGAGCTACCTCTTTTTTGCTGCAGGAACAACAAACAACATTCATGATTCATGCTATTGTATCTGTGCTATGATCCTGGTCTTTGTGACAGTTTGTGTGCTTGAGAGAAAAGATCCAGTCGTCCTTCAAATGAATTGAATGCCTTGAAAGTCAATTACAGGTCAATGAAATGGTTTATATATCCAGCCCCATTTCATCCTTCAAGTGCTTCCGAGTGTAAATTACATCTTAATAAATTGCGAGCCTCAAAATATGATTTTGTTTAGGCATATTTTTATTTTTTTCAGAATTTCTATGACTGCATTGTTCCCTTCCCCGTGAAGGTCACATGTGCAATGGAGCTCTACTTAAAGGCAGAATTTGAAGGTGGTCATTGAAGTCCATCGGTTGAAAAGTCTGTAAGAATTGAATTAATAAATTTTCAATGGACAATTTCATTGTTGCGAGAGTATGCACAGTTTTGATGGTATATTATCAGGAGCATTAATAAATTTTCAATGGACAATTTCATTGTTGCGAGGGTATGCACAGTTTTGATGGTATATTATGAGGAGCAAATTTATTGTGAAACGTAAGATTTTTTTTTATTTTTTTATTCCTGAACGTTCCAAGAGTTTTTTTTTACTCTCTTTTTTCCCCTGAAGCGTTCTAAGAGAGTTTTTTTTATCAGAATTTCTATGATTGCATTGTTCCCTTTCCGGTGAAGCTCACATTTGCAGTAGAGCTCCACTTAAAAGGCAGAATTTGAAGGTGGTCAGTGAGTCCATCTCTTAAGTGTGTAAGAAGTGAATTAATAAATTTTCAATGGACTCATCCTTGCAATTCCAAGGATGGGAGGGTATCTGCAGCTTTGATGGTATTTTTTTTTTCTCAGAATTTCTATGATTGTATTGTTCCCTTTCCGGTGAAGCTCACATATGCAGTAGAGCTCCACTTAAAGGCAGAATTTGAAGGTGTTCAGTGAGTCCATCTCTTAAGTGTGTAAGAAGTGAACTAATAAATTGTAAGAAGTGAACTAATAAATTTTCAATGGATTCATTGTTGCTAAGAAGTGAACTAATAAATTGTAAGAAGTGAACTAATAAATTTTCAATGGATTCATTGTTGCAATTCCATGGGAGGGTATCTGCAGTTTTGATGGTATGATTTTATGCGGATGATTTCATGGGAGCCTACAAAGAGAGAGTGGAGAGTTCAATATGCAATGCAATGAAAGTTTTACCAATTTCATGCTAATTTCATGAGATGAGATAAGGGGAAGAGCTTAACCTGCAAAGGGGGATTTCTACAGTAATCGTTCAAAATACGAAAATACAATTTTGTGATAAGATTCGAGTAGCAGAAAAAAATGAATTTTTTTTGGCATGATTACCAAATTATTCATTAAGCACAAACTATTATCAATTAATTGGTAATTACCATGATTGCCATGCGAGTACTTGTCACAAGATGTACATTTATATTCCTATTTATTTTAGTTTTTTATCTGTTTTTATTCATTTTTCCATTGAGTTTAAGACATGTATCTATTCATTTCTCCACATTTGTTCACATGGAGTTTATGATATTAGTTGGCGGAAAATGTCTGAAGTCAATTTTTTTATTTATTGGGATGTTTTTATTCATTGTTCATTGTTTTTATTCATTTTTCCATTGTGTTTAAGACATGTATCTATTCAGTAGGACATGTATCTATTCAGTTGTCCACATGGAGTTTAGTCCTTGTTTTTATTCATTTTTCCATTGAGTTTAGGACATGTATCTATTCAGTTGTCCACATGGAGTTTATGGGGAATCCACATGGAGTTTATGATATTAGTGGGGAAAATTTTCTGAAGTCATTTTTCCTCCATTAGTGGGTGGAAAATTTCCTATGCCAATTTTTTCGGCATGGAGTTTATGATATTAGTTGGCAGAAAATTTCTGAAGTATGGCGAACGAAATCACAATCCATTACCTTTGAAAGTCTGAAGCTGCTTCAAAATTTCGAAGCTGCTTCATAAAATATCCATGAGAAGAAAGAAAGTTCCCCAATTTTATCAAAATTTCGAAGCTGCTTCATAAAATATCCATGAGAAGAAAGAAAGTTCCCCAATTTTATCAAATAATGAATATATACTTAAGAGAGATAATTTGATTTAAAGTTGCAGAAATGTTATCAAATAATAGTAAAGTTCCCCATTTTATCAAATGATGAATATATACCTAAGAGACACAATGAATATATACCTAAGAGAGACCATTTGATTTAAAGTTGCATAAATGTTATCAAATAATATCCATGAGAAGAAAGTAATGAATATATACCTAAGAGAGACCATTTGATTTAAAGTTGCAGAAATGTTATCAAATAATATCCATGAGAAGAAAGTAAAGTTCTTTTTTTATCAAATGATGAATATATACTTAAGAGAGACAATTTGATTTAAAGTTGTAGAAATGTTATCAAACTAATATTTGATTTCTCACGATATCCGTGAGAAGAAAGAAAGTAAAGTTCCCCATTTGATAAAAATGATGAATATATACCTAAGACAATTTGATTTAAAGTTGTAGAAATGTTTTTATAGTATCATTTCTAATATATTTGCTAGTAAAATTTCTCAGTGTTTCTTACAAATATAGGTATCTAATATTTTAATAAAATCCTAATTTTTCTTATAATTTCCTTTTTCTATTAAAAAAAAGTCCCGGCTAATAAATAAATAAAAACAAAAAAGCAAAACATAATCTTATTATAAAATAGGGCGGCTTGTGGCCTCTTCCCAACATTTTGGTTGTCACAAATTCTTGTTCACCTTTGTCTTACATAGTTGAGTCACAAATTCTTGTTCACTTTTGTCTTACATAGTTGAGTAATGATATATTTGATAGCGATGTTGATTAGGCCATAACAACTATATAGGGAAAAAACTTTTTTTAATACATATAGTTGAGTCACAAATTCTTCGTTCACCTTTGCCTTACATAGTTGAGTAATGATATATTTGATAGTGACGTTGATTAGGCTACAACAACTATATAGGGAAAGAACTTTTGTTAATGCATTTATTAAAAAATATTTGATTCTTTTACTACTTGAATTAATAGATATTGATTCCTAATAGATCTTGTTCTTGCATGTAGCCTAAGAGTCTTACGAGTCACTGTTAGTGATAGTTATATTAATATTAATCCAAATCCAATAGAGATTTATAGATCTTGCAACTTTTGTCAATGCATTACATTGTTAACTTTTGTCAATGCATCACATTGGTAAGTAATAAAACATTTGATTCTTTCACTACTTGGAATTGGTTCTTAATAGATATTGCTTTTGCAGGTAGCCTTGAGTTGATTCCTAAAAGATCTTGCTCTTGCATGTAGCTTAAGAATCTTCCAAGCCACTATGAGTTATAGTTATATTAATACTAATCTAAATTCTAAATCCAATAGATGTGAATAGTTTTATGTAGTATTTCTTAGGGCTTAGGAAAAATAAGATTGCCTTCCTAAAATATAAAATATAAAAAACTCATAAATATTATTATTTCAATTAATAATATAAAAGCATTAAAAATAAGTCATTTAATAAAACATTATTACCAATCTAAATCCAAATAGATGCAAATAGTTTTATGTAGTATCTTTTTGGGCTAAGGAAAAATAAGAAAAAAATTTAAAAAAAAAAAATTAACTATAAAAAGTCATGAATATTATTATTTCAATTAATAATATAAAAGCATTAAAAATAAGTCATTTAATAAAACTTAAATATGATAGTTATATTAATACTAATCTTAATGCAATAGATGTGAATAGTTTTATGTGCTATCTTTTGGGGCTCACAGAAAATAGGAAAAAAATAAGGTTGTCGTTCCTACATAAATAGATCAAATTATGTAGTATCATTGTCAAACTTAAGCATGCTTCATTATCCTAATCCTAAATCTTCACATTTAAGCTTGAAACACAAGCCCCTTTCCCAAATTTCACAACATACTTCCTTACATAACGAGAACCATTCTTACCATAAAATTACAATCTACCAATATATAATTTTACTCAATTTAATTTTTTATAAGAAAAAGAGAATAATACATTCATTATGATATTTGAGGTAAAAAAATATATACTTCCAATGAAAATAAGAAGCAATAAATTATGTATTATCTTTTGGGGCTAAGGGAAAATAGGAAAAATAATGTGGGAAAATAGGAAAGTAGTATCTTTTGGGGCTGAGGGAAAATAGGAAAAATTTTGGGCTCAAGGAAAATAGGGAAAATAGGAAAAATAAGGTTGTCGTTAGTGCATAAATAGATAAAATATAAAAAAATTATGAATATTATTATTTCAATTAATAATATAAAAACATTAAAAATTAAAATATGAATGGCAAAGTCAATTTAATAAATTTAAATATAATTGCATTACTTGTTACTTTTTTGACTCATAAAGTGAAGCAAATGTGAGACAACTGTAGTAGGTAAAATAGAAAAAATCATGATATTGATCCACTTTCAATTAATAATATAAAAACATTAAAATAAGTCATTTAAGTATATTTCGTACTTCACTCATAAAGTGAGGCACAAATTGGGTAAAAACATAAAAAGTCATCATATTATTATTTCAATAATAATATTAAATATTAAAGATTTAATTATAAGATAAAAATATTATATATTTAAAATAAGTTGTATGATGGTTTTTATATAAAATATTAAAATAAATTGTATGATAAAATTTAAATATATACTTGTTACATTACATAATATGGGGTAAATTGTAAAAATATAAAAAAAATCTAGAATATTATCATTTCAATTAATAACATAAAAACATTAAAATTAAATTGTATGATAAAGCTTAAATATGAATGCATATTTTTATGCTGATTCATAATGTGAGGCAAGCTATGACTTTAATGATATGTTTTGATAAGTGGTAAAAGCATATTTTTTTTTAATACAAATATTGAATAGTTCAAATATTAATAAATAATATTAATTTAGGTTGATATGTTTATACTTGTAATATGAATTGATGAAAATGCTCATTTTTAACTTTATTTTATATTATTATGTCAAAATCAAAATTGTCAAGGAATATCAATATTATAAAAAACATATAAATGGTAAAATTTATCTTTTTAATGCAAATATTGGGTGGTTCACAAATTAACAAAATATAAATGGTAAAATATATCTTTTTAATATGTACATCTTTGTATTATGGATTTAAGAAGGCAAATATTAAAGTGCTTATTTTTAACTTTATTTTATAATTTTTCTAAATATAATATCAAAATTGTAAATTGTGGAATAGCCATAATTATATTAACATAGTCCAAAATGTGAATAGATTTACGTGGTAGCTGTAGAAGCTTAGGAAAAACAAATTTCACATTCCTACCAAAAAAATCTAGAATATAAAAACAATATTTTAGCTCATCTTATGAGTGTTTGAATATTATTAGAAATTTTGGCTCTCATTTAGATCATATAAATGTTTTGAATGATTCAAAGTTTAATGGTTAAAGCATATTTTTTTTAAGCAAATATTGGATAGTTCACAGATTAACAAGTAATAATATTGGCTTTGGTTAATAGGTCTATATTTGTATTATGGATTTGAAAGGGCAGTGATTTGTTCAACATTGTTTTATATTATTCTAAGTATGATGTATAATTATGTTAACTCCAACCCCTAATCTAATGGATATCAATAAATTCTTTCAATAGCTTGATAAGATTTGAGAAAATAACTATGGAATAATTAAATTTGAGAAAAATTGATCCCCATTTACTTTGAAAAAAATTCTAAAAAATTATATTTATATTTGGTTGATTTTGTAGTTAGATTTTTAAATAATATAAAATTATATTGAATTAAAGATTACTAACATAACTGTGATAGATTTATAGGTTAAGTTTGAGAGTTATTGATGAACATACACTATAGTAATCTAAATAACTATAAAGATCTGCGATGGATTTATAAGTTAAATTTGATATTGATAAACATACACTATAGTAATTTAAATAACGATAAAGATTTGTAAATTAGATTTAAAGATGGCTTACTATCATAATAACAATAAACTACAAAAACAACTTTAATTTTTTATTTTTTATTTTTTTTTAAATCAACATACTGGAATTCTTTTTTGCTTTTAAATCAAAACAATGAAAAAAATAAGTGTGAAGTAATAAACTTTTAGAAAAACTAAATCCATTCACATTTAATGAGATTCTAAAAAATTATATTTATATGTTATTATTTGTAATTAGATTTATAAATTAACTTTAATTATATTAAATTAGGACCAACTTATATAATTCTAATAGATTTATAAACTTAATTAATAATCTGTATAGAACAAACTAATATAATTCTAATCAGATTTATAATTTAAATATATTGTAATAGATTTATAACATTAGTTCAATGACAAAAATTTATTAATAAAATACAATTTTAATCTTAATAATAATAAAAAATTGTAAATAATACAAGATAATAAATTTAAAAATAAAAATATACTTTTTTTCAAAAGGTGGAAAAACCTATCAAACTCAGGTGTCAACCCAACAGTGAGGACAGCCATCTCTGGCTGCTATCCGCGAATGTCGGTTTGACTCATCACTGTTATCAAGGAAAACCACCCCACCTGAAATAACTCACTGGTGGTCCGTAAGGGAGCAGGGTTTCACTCCTGCCAGATGCCTCTAGGTCTTGGGCCGTTAACCTATTTCCTTACGTCCGAGGAAGACGAGCTCTTAGCCAAGCAGAAGCAGTTTTACGGCATACTCCAGGCCGAAAATAAAAATATACTTACTATCATAATTTAAATAAATTGCAAAATCTATTTTTATTTTTTAGCTTTTAAATCAACCAGATTCGATAAAACCAGATTCATTACAGAGTTGTGTAAATTTTGTAAACCACATCAACAATTATCATCCTAATGTCCGGTCAGAGCCATTATTACATCAACAATTATTGTCATAGCATTATATAATAATTGAATTTGTAACTGAAATATTAACAAGCCCGAAATCTTAACAAGCCCTCCCGATGATGAGCCAAATCTTAAGCTCAGCGATCAAATGGTGGGTGCATACATCGTTTACCGGTTACTCCGCAGGTTATAAGAGCTCAAGCTTCCTTTTTGCCTCTGCGGCTGGTTGGGAATTGCGAGCCCTTCCCAATACAAGTAGTGAATAATAACCGCAAAGCTGGTGGTTATTCGACTGGACTTAAACGAGCACTGGTTCTCCCAACACTATTTGCCAAGGCCGCGGAAAGTGAGTAGTAAAAGTTATGTAAGGCAGGCTTATTATTTTCCCGCTTCAAGTTGCACATCCAGTTGACATTAATTCAGCCTTTGGAAACCGACAGCTTCTTCGCTTGAAATGAATCTGAGAAATGAGAAAGATACCATTTACATGAATCATGTATTAATGCACAGACAGACGGAATTTTAATCTCTATGCAGCGCCTGTAAGCGTGAGGAACTAACAAGGGCATTGACCATATATCCCACATTGACAACCTTAACACATTTCATCACTATTTATAATCGACGCAATGCCACTTGGACCGTCGGATCTAGGTTGATCTGGGCTGTTGATCTACGCAGATCTGGACCGTCAGATCTGACAGATCTGAGCCATTGGATCTGGGTTGATCTGGGCCGTCGATCTACGCAGATCTGGACAGTCGGATCTGACAGATCTGAGCCGTCGGATCTGGGTTGATCTGGGCCGTCGATCTACGCAGATCTGGACCGTCGGATCTGACAGATCTGGGCCGTCCGATCTGAGAGATCTGAGCTGTCGGATCCGGGTTGATCTGGGCCGTCGATCTACGCAGATCTGGACCGTCGGATCTGGGTTGATCTGGGCCGTCAATCTGGGTTGATCTGGGCCGTCGGATCTGGGTTGATCTGGGCCGTCCGATCTGAGAGATCTGAACCGTCGGATCTGGCTTGATCTGGGCCGTCGATCTCTGGACAGTCGGATCTGACAGATCTGAGCCGTCGGATCTGGGTTGATCTGGGCCGTCGATCTACGCAGATCTGGACCGTCGGATCTGACAGATCTGAGCCGTCGGATCTGACAGATCTGGGCCGTCCGATCTGAGAGATCTGAGCCGTCGGATCTGGGTTGATCTGGGCCGTCGATCTACGCAGATCTGGACCGTCGGATCTGACAGATCTGAGCCGTCGGATCTGGGTTGATCTGGGCCGTCAATCTGGGTTGATCTGGGCCGTCCGATCTGAGAGATCTGAACCGTCGGATCTGGCTTGATCTGGGCCGTCGATCTACGCAGATCTGAACCGTCGGATCTGACAGATCTAAGCCGTCGGATCTGGGTTGATCTGGGCCGTCGATCTACGCAGATCTGGACCGTCGG
>APFE030397472.1:698-19556 GCA_000404065.3 Pinus taeda | reverse complement strand
CGGATCTGACAGATCTAAGCCGTCGGATCTGGGTTGATCTGGGCCGTCGATCTACGCAGATCTGGACCGTCGGATCTGACAGATCTGAGCCGTCGGATCTGGGTTGATCTGGGCCGTCAATCTGGGTTGATCTGGGCCGTCGGATCTCGGTTGTCCGATCTGAGAGATCTGAGCCGTCGGATCTGGCTTGATCTGGGCCGTCGATCTACGCAGATCTGGACCGTCGGATCTGACAGATCTGAGCCGTCGGATCTGGGTTGATCTGGGCCGTCCGATCTGGTTTGATCTGGGCCGTCCGATCTAAGAGATCTGAGCCGTCGGATCTGGCTTGATCTGGGCCGTCGATCTAAGCAGATCTGGACCGTCGGATCTGACAGATCTAGGCCGTCGGATCTGGGTTGATCTGGGCCGTCGATCTGGGTTGATCTGGGCCGTCCGATCTGAGAGATCTGAGCCGTCGGATCTAGCAGATCTGAGCCGTCGGATCTGGGTCGGATCTGGGCCGTCGATCTACGCAGATCTGGACCGTCGGATCTGACAGATCTGAGCCGTCGGATCTGGATTGATCTGGACCGTCCGATCTGAGAGATCTGAGCCGTCGGATCTGGGTTGATCTGGGCCGTCGATCTGGGTTGATCTGGACCGTCCGATCTGAGAGATCTGAGCCGTCGGATCTACGCAGATCTGGACCGTCGGATCTGGCAGATCTGAGCCGTCGGATCTGGGTTGATCTGGGCCGTCGGATCTGGGTTGATCTGGGCCGTCGATCTACCAAGATCTGGACCGTCGGATCTGGCAGATCTGCGCCGTCGGATCTGGGTTGATCTGCGCCGTCGATCTACGCAGACCTGACCAGCGGATGAGTGAAACGTGGCGTCCTCTGGGCCGCCCGATCTGCCCATTGGATGAGCGACAAGTGGCGGCCTCTGGGCCGCCCGATCTGCCCATTGGATGAGCGACAAGTGGCGGCGTCTGGGCCGCCCGATCTGCGCAGCGGATGAGTGACAAGTGGCGGCCTCTAGGCCGCCCGATCTGCGCATTGGATGAGCGACAAGTGGCGGCCTCTGGGCCGCCCGATCTGCCCATCGGATGAGTGACAAGTGGCGGCCTCTCGGCCGATTGATCGAGCCGTCGGATGTGTGACAAGTGGCGGCCTCTCGGCCGCGTGATCGAGCCGTCGGATGTGTGACAAGTGGCGAGCAATCAGCTGCCCGATCTGTCCGTAGCATGGGTGACAAGTGGCGAGCCGTCAGATCTAGCAGATTTGAGCCGTCGGATCTGGGTTGATCTGGGCCGTCGATCTGGGTTGATCTGGGCCGTCCGATCTGAGAGATCTGAGCCGTCGGATCTACGCAGATCTGGACCGTCGGATCTGGCAGATCTGAGCCGTCGGATCTGGGTTGATCTGGGCCGTCGATCTACCAAGATCTGGACCGTCGGATCTGGCAGATCTGAGCCGTCGGATCTGGGTTGATCTGCGCCGTCGATCTACGCAGACCTGACCAGCGGATGAGTGACACGTGGCGTCCTCTGGGCCGCCCGATCTGCCCAGCCGATGAGCGACACGTGGCGTCCTCTGGGCCGCCCGATCTGCCCATTGGATGAGCAACAAGTGGCGGCGTCTGGGCCGCCCGATCTGCGCAGCGGATGAGTGACAAGTGGCGGCCTCTGGGCCGCCCGATCTGCGCATTGGATGAGCGACAAGTGGCGGCCTCTGGGCTGCCCGATCTGCCCATCGGATGAGCGACAAGTGGCGGCCTCTCGGCCGATTGATCGAGCCGTCGGATGTGTGACAAGTGGCGGCCTCTCGGCCGCGTGATCGAGCCGTCGGATGTGTGACAAGTGGCGGCCTCTCGGCCGCGTGATCTGCCCAAGCAATGATTGACAAGTGGCGAGCAATCAGCTGCCCGATCTGTCCGTAGCATGGGTGACATAGTGGCAGCCTCTCTGGCCAACGGATTGGTGACATAGTGGCTGAATAGTGGCGAGCAATCAGCCGCCCAATCTGTCCGTAGCATGGGTGACATAGTGGCAGCCTCTCTGGCCAGCGGATTGGTGACATAGTGGCTGAATAGTGGCGAGCAATCAGCCGCCCGATCTGTCCGTAGCATGGGTGACATAGTGGCAGCCTCTCTGGCCAGCGGATTGGTGACATAGTGGCTGAATAGTGGCGAGCAATCAGCCGCCCGATCTGTCCGTAGCATGGGTGACATAGTGGCAGCCTCTCTGGCCAGCGGATTGGTGACAAATGACAACCTCGAGCGAGCGATAAAGCGAGCGGATCGTTGACAACTGACAAACTCTCAGCCGCCCTATTTCGCTCTTCCACAGCGGCAAACTATAAAGAGGTGGAAATCATGTAGTGTTTTTCATGTGGGATATTTCATCAATGCTTCTCACTTCATTATTGCCCTCCATTTATCGTTGCTGCGTTACTCGGCTGATCCCCGGCTGCCAGGATAATTGGCTTGGCTTGCCTACTCGGATACTCCAATGGGCTTCATTACTTGCTTCGATATCGGTTTTAGAAAACATCCGCATTCAATAGTTTTAGCTTGTAACGCAGGCGTAATTTACTGGCCCTGCATATGATTATATATGCAGTTAATCTTATCACATGCCCGAACCAATGAGAGAGAGAAAACAATAAAATTTGCAAAGAAAAATAAAATTTGACATGCAAAAGAGCAGACCGTCGAAGATGAACAAAGTAGCGAATGCAAGAGAACTGCGCAGAGAATTTTAGAGTGATTTGCAAAAGGTGGATAGAAAAGATTGATAAATTCAAGACTGAATATTGTTAGGTTCTTACATTTTCACACATAATAAAATATTTCGCTGGGGTTTCTCCTGTAATCTTGAATAAACGACGCGATATATATATATATAATATTATATTTAATACATACATATAAAATTGATTTTAAAGAGTTTATACATTAAAAATGCTTCAAATAGAGCTGTTGGACGGGTGGGGTGGGCGTACAGACTATAAGCAAATATTACTTGATTGAGGATTCCATATTGCCCACTGCAATTAAGTGTGCCATCTGGTGCTAATTAGTTTGTTGCTTTATTCGGTTGGTGGTGGGGTTATCATTGAACCATGAAAATGGGAGTCATTCGGTGGGGAGGAATCCTTTCATTCCACCTCAACGATGCCATATATGTATATATATCATTGATTTAAAGAGTTTATATATTAAATTGCTATATTTTGTTATTTATTATTTATTAGTAGTTTGTGTTTAAAAAAAATATGAATGGGGTTTATTTTATATTTCATAAAATTGTGAGTTTATTTTTCTCAAAATTCAATCACTATTATTGATATTTATTAGATTAGAAGTTGGAGCCAACATGACTCACTTCTAATAATATGAAGACCATTATTGATATTTATTAGATTAGAAGTGGGAGCCAATATAATTATCACTTCTAATCATATGGAAGACTCCTAGGTAAGATGTAAGAACACATCTATTATGACAATTGATTTTGTTTAATTATTTGCAATTTTGAGCATGGTTACATAATGCTCAAACCATTATATGATTATTATTAGTTATCTATGTGAAAATTTACATTGTCTACTTCTTTATGATATTGATGTTCCATCAACATACAATTTTGACGTCATACTTAGAATAATCTCCATCTCAACATAAATTAAAGTTAAAAATAAGCATTTTGATCATTGCTCTTTTAAATCCATAATACAAACATAAGCATATCAACCAAAACTAATATTACTTGATAATTTGTGAATTATCCAATATTTGCATTAGAAAGATGTACTTTTAGCTATGACACTAAGAGGTTCTTGTCACATATATCTATGTATGTTGATTGCATTAAAACATAGATAGTAGTTCTTAGATGTACACGAGAAGGAATTAGATTTTCACATCTATCCTCCTATCTATTATCGATTATCATGTTTATTAGTCCAAAGGTGACATTGCCATTAATTTAATCAATAAAGATAAAGGCTCATCCATAGTAAGTTTGAAGTTGTGCTATATGATTAGTTTATTTTGGATTTGTACCATTCCAAGAAAACCACATGCTAGTGTAATTACAATTTCTATCTTGTCCCAATTCAAGCCATTTGTATTTGTATGCATTTAGAATAATCATAATTAATTACATTGGTTTCGACCTAACATGCTAATTACTTTGTTGTATCTTCCTTTCTTCACTAACATGTTTTTAAAGAAATCGTGATAGTCATAATCTCCATTATCTTTTCCCTTACTTTTGAGTTAATAATTTCATTTACTTTTCATTGTTAACCTCAACCCCTAAATAAATGAAATATTCCTTTTACATTGTTTGTAGTTCTATATCAACATTTATTATAGAGCTTATTTTTTCATTCATCTTGTATACTTTTTTATTATAACGTACATTATACATATGCTTAACTAAAATAAATTATCTACACAAATTAATCAGTAGGAGTATAATAAGATATTAAGATAATGAAGCTTATTGATTTAGATTGATTGAATAAGACACTTGAAAAGAAAAGATTGCAACAATTATGCTCAAAATTAGTTATCATTTAACTTTGCTCTATGTCTCTTTATAATGCTTTCACCAAATTTTTTTGTGCAAATTGTGAACCTTTTTCAATCTTATTTATACATATTCAAAAGTATTTTGAAGCAAAAGCCATCGTTATAGTTAAGTATAAAAAGCTGATGGCCATAGATTCAATTAATCAGGTGGAAAGCAACTTGGACATTGGTGAGAAGATTGTCTGTACATTAGTGCTGAAGGGGGTGTATCTGAGTAGCTTTCAAAAACAGGAAGAGTACGAAATGACCAAACTCTTCCATGTAAAGATACAAGTCAAGAAGACAAAGATTGATGATATATTCATCTCAAGATCATAGGAAAATGTCATTGTTGCAAACTGGGTCAACAAATGGGGATTGGAAGTCCATGATCATCTAAGTGTATATCCATTGGATGGGTAAATAAAGATGCGTAAATAAAAGTAACCAAATAATGAAAAAATAGAATTTTTATCAATGTTGATTTTATTAGTGAAGTAGAACTAGATGTATTTCCCCTTGATGTATGTGGAGTGGTGTTTGGAAGTCACTATATGTACATGTAGGATTTGATCTTAATGTGGAGCCAATTAGTACTGCCGCATCAAGAATGGAATATCCTTCACCATCAATGCGTACAAGGCCATGTCTAAAATTTCGCTAGTAAGTGCCAACCAAGAAAAGAAATTGATCGATTCTAGCAAGAAGTATGCTTTGCTATTTATAAGAGAAAATAAATTTATAAAATATTTAGTGAAAGAAAAGTCATCTTTAAAGGGGTGTACTAAGGAACATAAACAAAAACTATAAGATTTGTTGTAGGGATACAAAAGTATGTTCTAGGAGCCTAAAGGGCTACCTCCCAAGAGGGAAGTAGAGCATGCGATCCAATTGTTTCAAGACTCTCCATTTCCAAACATTGGGATATAAAGGAAAT
Source organism: Pinus taeda (assembly GCA_000404065.3). Taxonomy (NCBI): domain Eukaryota; kingdom Viridiplantae; phylum Streptophyta; class Pinopsida; order Pinales; family Pinaceae; genus Pinus; species Pinus taeda. The sequence continues at coordinate 14,057 of APFE030397472.1, read as the reverse complement.
ATGTTATAGAAGCAAGTGAGGTGAAGAAGAAGTTTCAATAACTACTAGAAAAGGGTATCATTCGATAATGTGTACCTCACCATGTGGTCCACCCATAATCATTGTGTCAAAGAAGGACGGATCTTGGCGAATGTGTATTGATTACATGGTGTTAAAAAAAATATGCTTAAGAATAGGTATCCCCACCTAGGATAGATGATTTGTTGTATAGATTGCAGTGAGCTAAATACTTCACCAAGTTGGACTTAAATTCAAGATATCACCGTGTTTAAGTTAGAGAAGAAGATACATGGAAGATTGCCTTCAAAACCTGGGGAGATTTATTTGAGTGGTTACACATGTCATTTGGCCTATGCAATGCAACACCTACATTTATGAGGTTAATGAATGATATTTTGTTCTCTTTTATAGATTCATTTTCTATTTTCTATTTGGATGATATACTAATATATAGTGCTACCTGGGAGGGGAACATCTCACATTGATGTAGGTGCTAGAGACATTTAAGAAGCATCAACGACTAGAAAATATCAATTAGTGTGAGTTTTCATGGTAGTATCTAGTGTATATGGGTTATGTGATAAGTGGGGGAGAGTTGAAGATATATCTTTCCAAGATGTAGGCCATCATGAAGTGGTTGGTACCTACTAATGCTTTTGAGGTTAAGAGTTTAGTTTGGGTAGCACAATACTTAAGGAAAATCATAGCCTCATTTTCAACAATAAAAACACCACTCAATGCCCTAATAGCGAGTGGCAAGAGTTTATAGTGGGGAAAGGGTCAACAGAGGGCCTTTGAGGACTTGAAGATCTTTCAAGCATCAAGTCTGGCATTATCGAATTTGCAACAACCCTTCAAAGTGGAGACCGATGTTAGTGGGTATGCTATGGGAGTGGTCTTGTTACAAGGAGGAAGGCCTATATATTACCATTTTGAAGTATTTCATTGGGAATTTTGAAACTACACTACCAACGAAAAGGAACTATATCCATTGGTTAAAGCTATGAAGAAGTGGAAACTATTGGAAATATTGAGAGGGGGGTGAATCAATATTTCTTTTCAATTTTTATTTTTACTAGTTAAGATCATTTATAATTAGAACACAAAATGAACAATGACAAACTAATAATTTTATTAATCAATGATGAGGACTCCAATCCTCTTTACAATAAATCTAATACAATAATGTTTAAGGCTCCAACCCTAGATGAAGACACCAATATTCAATCTCCCAGGCTCCAACCCTAGATGAAGACACCAATCTTCAGTCTCTGAGGCTCCAACCTATATTTTTCCAGGCTCTGATTTGGACTTTCCAAGGCTCCAACTTTGTCAACTTTGAGGCACCAAGCTCTAGGGCTCCAACCCTATCTCTGGTACAAGCTCCAACCTGATATATTAGGACTCATATCCTCTAGGGCTCCAACCCTCATCTGGCACAGGCTCCAACCTGATATATTAAGGACTCCTATCCTCTAGGGCTCCAAACCTCTTCTGGTACAGGCTCCAACCCCCTGCTTCAATTTGTCAAGATAAGTTTAGTAATTGTTCACAACTCCCAATGTCTTCTTCAAAGAGCCCTATTTATCTTCAATAATGCCTCCACTTAATCTCCACATCACTTCACCAATAAAAACCTTGCCTTATCATGAAGGTGTCTCCATAGCTCTTCATGGTACCCAAACAAAATCTCCAAGCTACCAAGAGGACTTCAACATAATATCTCCAAGACTTATGTTCTTCAAGTATTCCCTACAAATTCAAGCACAAATTCGAATTTTCTATTCTTCAAATCCAAGGTTCGAATCATACAATATTGTCCTCTGTTCCAGACTGTAATATCATTGGTCCGAGCATATTTCTCACAGGTCCAAGGTAGTGACTGTACCTATCACAGGATACAGTCTTAGTTTCTCCACATGTGGTTGATCCTAATCTCCAAACCGAGCTTCAATAACCTTCACACATGTATAAACTTTTGCAGCTGAGTTTAGGAAGACTATCCCACTGTTCCAAACACAGATCCGAACTCAAGTTCCCTTCCATAGGTATCCAAAATAAGGCTTAACTCCATTGGTCCAAGGTTATCAATAATTTGATCTTTTCACAAATTCAAGACATAGATATAGAACTGAGCTGAGCTACTAAATGAACCTCCGTAGGAATATCCTTTAGGTCGAGGTTTTCACTTCTATAGAGCTACAAAAGATCCGCGCTTTCGCAAATTCGCTATAGATTCGAGCCTCTCACAGATGTATGTTTCACTTAGTTTGACCCTTCCAAATGTGATTGTCCACAAAACTGGGCTTCACTAGAAATGTCCCACAGATCCGAGCTCTTACGACTTTATCTTCTTTAAATATCTAGTGATCCTTCTCGGCCTCTAAGTCTCCTTTCCTTTACTCTTTCAAGTTCACGAGTTGTGAACTGTATCTTCCTCTCCATGATGGATGACCAAGATCGATGCTTGATAATGAAGTGTTTGACTTGTATTTATATGATTTTCACCCATAAACGAAAATACACGTTTATTAGAGGAGAGGCCGACTATAACATGAGGTGGCACATTAAAAATATATTGGAAGGGATCTTTGTTACTAATCAACCAAATATAACATAGTTTCATTGTTTATGAAAACTATATTATAATAGCAACATAGGAGGGGCTACAACTTTTAAACAATGTGAAACCATATTACAATGGATGTTGGGAGGTCCCACATGCCATATCATCACCGTACTCTCGCACATCACAACCAGATGGATATCAGAGATTTTTAAAGTTGTGCACATGCTAAAGTTTCGATGTCAACAATGTCGATATTCCTATAACACCCTACTTGTTCTGACCTCCAACGTAGTCGATGCGATATTACTGTTGGAAATACTAAGAGGGGGGGGGGGGTGAATCAATATTCCTTAGAAATTAAAACTTTTAAATCTTTTTAGAGCATTAGTTAATATTCAATTATTTTTAATGTTTATCTAGTAACAACAATAAACAAAAGACCATAATAGGAACAATAATTTTAGGTGGAAAACCCCCTCCGGGTAAAAAACTATCGAGCACTTTTCTAGTAAATTATTTAATATTTAGCCCCAACTGAAATATCTAAGGCCCAACGAGATCAGTATGCAATAGAATTCATTAACTGGAAAACGCATCAAAGGCACAAATCAAAGGAAAAATAGAGTATTTACTCCGTGCATGAAGTCAAAGCGAAAGGCAAGGATTTGCTAATTAAATATCTGGTGAAAAGACATAAGTGTAAAGGAGGAAAGTAAAAAAAAGGATGTTGGGGAGGAGATGATTAACTTAGGACAAACTAATGTAATCTCAACGTACTTCCCACTTTCTCAAAAACATGTATCATGGAGTTTCTTTCATGGAATATGATGGGTTTAAACATCCTCTTTTGGTTGTCCGTTTAATCTTGTTATTGTCCAGGTCTCTGTGGAATATTTATTTCTCTCTTGGCATGGAAACTCCTCTGGTATGTCCTCAATGGAGGTGGAAACAATGTACACAACACACTCAAGTTAAAATGTGTGTTATTTATGCCATTTGTCCTTCCAATGCTACAACATGTCATGGAAATGAAAGTATGGAGGCTAGGTAGCAACCAACGTCCTCTCACCACAAATGTGAAGGGTTGGTGGAATTTACTGGAGGCTCCACTTATATTTATGTTATCCTGTTCATATGTTTTTTGGTAGCTATGGGTGAGGTTTATTTCTAATGTTTGGTTCATACCTTTGATCATTTCAGAGATGTTCAAGAAGAGGTCATTAATGGAGGTTTGCATTACGAGAGGAATGTTTTTCTTGTATTTATGTTTATTTGGATTCAGTTATTGTCGATATTTTTGTCCCTTCCAAAACTATTAAAGGATGATGACGACACTGGAATAGTTTATTCTAAGTCCACTGCTCGAGATATGCTCTCTTCATGTGGCAATATGGCGCAGTCTTGTTTCTTCTCTTGATGTATAGGCTACATGCTTTGGTTTTCTGTGCTGGCGTATGTATGTAAATGATATCAACTTTGAAACTTTGGTTTTGATAGTCAACCTCTTTGAAGCTCATATGCTACCCATATAAAACTTTTATACAAATTAATAAAATCCTTTTGTATTAGCTTAAAAAAAACATCTTTTTAAACGTGAAAAATAAAATAATGTTATAATTTTATAAACCATATATTACTTAATAATTATTATTAAAATTTTGTATAGAAATTTCAATTCGTATTATCTAAATATTTAAATTGCATTTTAATAAATAAATAAATTTAACATTGCAAAAATACTTAATATATTTCATTTATACAATTTCAACAATTAATATATACAATTTCAAGATATATATATATATATATACTCAAATGATTTTTCAGATTTTTATTTATAATTAAAAACTTAATTTATATTAAATAAATATATTTTAATTTAATTTTCAAACTTTATATTAAATAATTAAAAAAATTAAAAAACTTTTTTTATTTTTGTATCATTCATTAATGAAAAAACATTCCATTATACATCACAAAAATCTAAATTTAAAAATTCAAAGATTAATCATAAAATATAAATTTTCAAACAATATTGAGTGCATTTTAGGCTAGAAATTCACACAAAACACTCCAACATTTATACCATTAAAAAGACAATTATTTAAAGAACTTCATTTTATATGCAATTTGAAATTGAAATTTAATAATGATGGAAAATGTGATTATCTATAAATTTAAATGAAAATTCACACAAAATACTCCACCATCTTCAACCTTAAAAAAAGACAATTATTTAAAAAACTTCATTTTAAAGGAAAATTCACACAAAACACTCCACCATCTATCCAAGGTCTTCGCCCCCCAAGGTATTGTATCTTTAATATTATGAAAACACTGTTAATCGAATTTCAATTTATCAGAAAATTATATTTCTGGAATGATCTCTTCACCACGTAAATCTTCAAGCATCTATCATGTATTTAAATAAACAATGAGTTTAGAGGGGTTGGATTTGTAATGTTATCAAAATATTGCTTCATAAATTTCAATGTATCTAAGGATTTGGGTTGGGCTTCTACAATGAACAAATGGTTGACGCAACTATTAAATATTTAAATAATAATTATGGCTGCCTTATTAAAGGAAGTCGCTACACAAGATTCCGAGTTCTAAGTGATTTTAGTGACATTTAAAAGTATTTTATTATTAAAAATATTTTAATTAATTATGTTTAATTGGAATATTAAGAGAATTAATTATGCTTATTCAAACTTTTATATAGATTGTATAATAAAAGACTATTTTTTGATAACAAACTTTAATAGTAAATTATTTAAATCCATGTTACCATCTGTCCCATCACTTAGCGAAATATTTCCACGTCCATAGTTGTGAGTGCTATGAAGTCAAAGGAGTGAGCCCCAAGTAATGACACGCAATTTTCTTCTCACGCACGTATAATGTATGTATTATATATTTTAGATTGTGAGGTGTATCTCATAAATCATGTGTGAGGTTGATTACTAATGAATTATATTTATGAAGAGTAGCCCATGGATGAGTTGTGGGGGAGTTGACTAAGAATTAATAATTTGTTGTGTAGTTTAATGAGATGGAGGAGTTGTCTGAAAAGTTATAGAAATTCTGGTTATATTTTAAAAAAATTGGTAATTTTTTTTTGTAAATCTAAGTTATAGTTGTTAAATTTTAAAATTTTAGTCGTTTTAGATGTTTTTGATGGTGTTGAATCTATTTCCACCATCAAAAACACGATTCAAACACTACCTTTACAAAAAGTTTTGAAATTTTTTAACCCAGTTTCTGACCACTTTTAACCATCTAGGCAATTCCTCCTCTGCCTCAGTAGATGACTCCTTAATAATTTGCCCCCTTTGCGGCCTCCTCTGCCTTAGTGGACAACTCCTTAATAATTTGCCCCCTTTGTGGCCTCCTCCGCCTTAGTGGACAACTCCTTAATAATTTGCCACCCCTTGCGGCTCTTGTGATCTGTTCCTCACATCTTATTACGTGAGAGCATTGGAGGTGGCTATGATGTTTGCATTTATTTGTCCCCCATGTACAATAATGTAGTAGATCTTTATGTATGTTTGTTACCTATGATGTTTGTAGTGGATCTCTCTTAATATATTGCTTTTTCCCTATAATTATTATTTTTTAAAATTAAAATTAAATTGAGCTTATTTTCTCCCTTATTTTATCATTATATTAACATTACCTCCTCTATAAGGTACAAGTAAACTTTGTTTTATTTAAAATATTATTTTTCAATAAATATGAATAAAAGAAATAAATTTGAAAATAGTGATGACAAGAATAAGGTTATGTTTTCCCTTATGCATTAATGATTTACCTACTCTATCATAAGTTTATAGTCTCTAAAGATTTGAATATATTTTAATCCACATTTCTTTACATCTCTTAACAACATACAAAGTGTTGTTGGTCTTTTCTCCTCACAAGGGAAAATGACTAACATTGAGAGAAAGTCTTGTGGGAATAAGAAATATGCTCCTCATTTTTATAGAGGTGATATTCCTCTCCTGATAGATGGAAGATTCTTCTTCTATCCTTAAACAAATGTGATACAAAGCCTACAAACTCAAACCACAACTAAACAATAATGAATAGAAACTCAAATTCTCATAAACAAAGACTTTATTCATGAACATGAATTCAAACCTTGTTGTCTGTCTCAACAACTGAGTTGGATTCCTTTTAATAATTGGAGAAGGAAGACTCTAGAATAAGAGAGAATACCCGAGGAAGATGAGAGGAAGTCTCTCAATTTTAGAAACTTTTTGAGTAAAGATAATTCTAGGATTTTTCTAGGGAGATGATTATTTTATATTTTACATAATTCCACGATTTTCTAGGAACATAGAAAATTTAGATTTTTCCACAGAGTTTTATTTAGAAATTAAGTATAGTTTTATTTTTTAGGAAGATGCCCTTACATCAAACTCCTAGGGAGACAATAATACATTCATGTAGCCTATTTCTGGAGTTCTTCAATACTGTTATCATATTTGGAAATTTTTGTCGTTGTAATCCAAGTGGCATCTTCGACTAGTTGATTCTCCCATTTGATTGAGTATTGAAAATGCTTAGTGTTTCTCTTAGCCACCCTTTTTAGCTATTATTGATTCAATCTATTTTGATGGTGGTTGAGGTAGATGCTTCTCCCATTCGATAATTTGATTTCCATCATGAACATGTGTATCTATAGAAACATTTGTTGGTTCCTTAAAGGGGTATATATATATGAAACATCATATATTGGAGAAAAGCCAAATTCTTCGGGAATTTCTATTTCATAAGCATTTGAGGAGAATTTCCTTAAAACTTTGCATCTCCTAATCTTTTTAACTTTGAATTTGTTATACTTCCCTTCAAGAAATCATTCCTTTTGAAGATGTGCCATGATCAAATCCCCAACTTCAAAATCTAGTTGTCTTCTCTTTGAGTCTGCTCTTTTTTTTTTACATGCTACTACTTTCTTGTAATTTTTCCTTAACTCTGTCTTGTAATTATTGCATACTGGGCATAAAATCTTCACCGTCAACACTCCTAAATTCCTATTTCCAAATATTTCTCAATTTATTTTTTCATCTTGGGTGCATTCCTTATACAATTTGGAATGGAATTAATCTCATTCTTCTATTAAGGTAGTCATTATATGAAAACTCTGTTTGAAAAAGTACCTAATCTCGTTGTTTGGGATGTTCATTGACCAAACTTAGAATATTTCCCAGAATTCTATTCACCACTTTGTGTTTGACCATCAGTTTGAGGATGGTATGTTGAGCTAAAGCTAAGGTTGATTCCTAATTTTTTCCATAATTGTTTCCAAAAATGGCCCACAAACCTGGTGTCTCTATTAGAGACAATACTTCTTGGTAATCCATGCAATCTAACTACTTCCTTGAAGAATAAGTTTGCTATGTTAGTTGCATCAATTGTCTTTTTGCGGGCTATAAAGTGCGCCATTTTAAAAATCTATCAACAACATAAATTGAGTCATTTCCTCTTTATGTTCTTGGCAGTCCTACTACAAAATACATGCTTACAGAGTCCCATGATGTATTTGGAATTGATAGGGGCTGATATAATCCATTATCATGACTTCTCCCTTTTGTATATTGACATATTTTGCATCTTTCAACAATTTTTTTTATATCAACTTTCATTCCTGTCCAAAATTAAAATTCCTGTAATTGTGCCACAATTTGTCTCATTGAACATCTTAGGATACATAATTGACTCTTTTGAACAATAATACTTCTTGTATCATGCAACCTAACCATGGAGTTTCGTCTCTACTTACTGCATTTTCACAAGCTACATAATCTTCTTTGAATTTTGTATCATATTTATACATATCTTTCAATTCATCCATCCCTAAAATATTCACTTAAAATGCATGCAGAACTAGATTGATTCTACTAAAAGCGTCTTCCACTTTATTTGATTGCAGATTTTATGCTTGATAACAAATGTAAAATTTTGAATAAACTCAACCCATTCAACATGTTTTTAACTCAAGTTTGTCTGTTTATTGATATACTATAAAGCATGATTATCAATGTAAATGATAAATTCTTTTGGTATGAGGTAATGTCTCTATTTCTTTAAGGTTTGTATGATGGAATAAAACTCTTTATCACGTGACAAATATTTTTGTTTGGCTTCATTAAACTTGTCACTAAAGTAAGAAACTGGTCTCCCTTCTTGACTTAGGAAAACTCTTATTGTAGTTCCAATGGCATCAGTTCTAATGGCATTAAAATCTAGTAGTGTTATGACAATTTGTTCTATGATTTTTTTTTTCTTTAGAAACTCAAAGTTCTTATCATCATTTTTTTTCCAATAAAATGGCTGTTTACTTTCTTTAATAGTCTCCACAATTGGAGCATAAAATTCCACTAATATTTCTGATGAAATTTCTATAGAACTTTCCTAACCCTTGAAAGCTTCTTACCTCGAAAACACTCCATAGGGTAGGCCAATTGACTATGGCCTTGATCTTTTCCCGATCCATCTTCAAAACATCCTTTAACACAACAAAACCCAAGTATAATAATTCTCTCTTCATTCAACTACATTTATTCAAATTAATTAGTAACTTCTCTTGTTGTAATTTCATCAACACCATTCTAGCATGCTCCAGATGTTCTTCTTTTGTATGATTGTAAATTAGGATCTCATCAAGATAAAAAATAACAAATTTCCCAATGAATTATTTTAAGACCTCATTCATCAACGTCATAAAGGTATTGGGAGAATTAGTAAGCCTGAAAGGCATTATCAACCATTCATATAACTCATGATTATTTTTAAATATTATTTTCCATTATCACCTTCTTTAATTATAATTTGACGATATCCACTTTCTAGGTCTATTTTGGAAAAATATACAACACCACTTAAACAATCTATTAGATCATCAATGTGGGGTAACTTGAATAGTTCAAGTAGAAGACGTTCCCGAAATCACTGAAAATTTCAGAGAAATCTTAAGGCAAGAAAGACAAAATACTGATGAGTAATTAGCTAGTCAACAACAGCATAAAGATGGACAGTAAGGACAAGAAAAAACACATAAGGAATTTCAACACTTGGAAGAGGATGAAGCGGGCCTGTGGGTCATGGATTTTGATGGTGCGGTAGGAAGGGAAGGTGCTGGAATTGGCATATGGATAAGCAGCCCTATTTTCACCCCAAACAAAGTGCCAAGTAATGTAAGGGTCTGCTCTTATAAACTAGCTTTTGATTGTTCGAATAATGAGGCTGAGTATGAAGCTTTGATTGCTGGTTTAAAAATTCTTCGAAAGCTAAATGCCAAAAGGAATTTAGTGTATGGATACTCCAAGCTGGTTATCAAGCAAATAAAAGGGGAATGCCAAGAAAAACATCCTAGAATGCGGGCTTATTGAAATGCAGTGCTTGATATTTTGAGAGTATTTTCAAATTATACTTTAAATTGTGTTCCTTGTGCTCAGAACATCATTGTCAATTCACTTGCAACAGCAGCAAGTAATCTGAAAGTGCCAATGAACTCAAACAACAAGTTTGAGATTCACGTGAAACACCACCCAGTTGTCCCGAACAATCAAAGGTATTGGCAAGTGTTCCAAGATGATGATGAGATCAACGAATTTTTGCAGAACAAAGGTAAATTCAAGGACACCTCTATTGATGTGGAATGTGATGATGGTGATGCAGATTTAGAGGTAAATCAGATGGAGGTTTTGCAGCTCAAAGACAACATCATTCCTAAAGGTCTAATCCCTTTAGAGGAGGTATTTGATCATGATGATGTAACTCGGAAACCAAGTTTGCAGCCAAATGAAAGAGGTGTTGAGGACGTGAACATCGGATCAGCTAAAAATCCAAAGATCGTAAAATTTTCAAAAGCATTGCCTCCACAGGTAAAGGCCAAATATATCAGCTTGTTATCTTCCTGTCACACAGAATGAGTCGAGGTTGCAGACAAGATCGTACATGTCATGTCATTAGAGTATAGATTGATATAATGAGAGTTGTACAAATTATACACATGTTTTTTTCAAATTTATATTTTTTAAATTATTTTTTGTAAATTAAAAAATAAAACCCATAAAAGTTGTCTATTCAATATTTTACACCAATGAAAAAATGAAAATTTTGAATTTAATTACAAACCATTTGTGTTTATGGTACATAGTAATTAATATATAATGTTATTTTTCAAATTATTTATATTTATTGTACATACTAATTAATGATATAGTGTATAGTAATTAATAATACAGTACACAAAAGTCAATTCTTTTCATTATTACACAATAAGAGGGGAGACATTTCAACCAATCATATTTGAGATAAATAGAAATAAATTTTATTTCAAATAATAAATTTAATTTCATAGTGTTAAATTTTTGATTGTTTTTAATTTTGATTTAGGCTAAAGTAGATGTGGTAAGAATATTTCACTCTCACTGTCACTCTAACTAAAAGTAACAAAATTTTATATTTTAGCTTTCTAGTTTCGAAGATGTATAATTCTTATACTTATTCAAAAATATTTCAATAAATAATTTCAATATTTTTTTTTCAAAGAAACAAAAATCTTACATACTCACATTGAAGAATATATACATTTTACATCTAATTGCCCAAAAAAAACTCATAATAATAGATATTTCTACTTTCTATCCTGTTGACACCTAATCCTCAGTGATTGGGGAACTGAATGTGAACAGTCATCGAGAAGATGAACTGAACAATCACATTCATGTATATATTAGATAGCTGGTCAATTGAATAAACGCATTAGTTTTTCTGGAGTTACTCCTGGCCTGACATGGTATCAGAGCACAGGTCCTAGGTTCTATTTTTAACCTTGTAACTCATGCCTGCCTTCTGCTCCTCTGTCCCTGTCCCTCACCTGAAGGAAACCCTGCCTGACAGAAACGCTGCCACTGTTGTTTGGTGTTAAACGCTCAGGTGTCATTTGAAAACGGTCAAATGTCCTCAGTGCGCCCAGCACAGGGTTGGTTAGAGTCCATTCCAATGCGTATTTGCTGTATTTTGTGTGCTCGTGTTCCCATTCCGTGACCAGTAACCAGTAACCATTTTGTGTAGAGGCACGGTATTCCACATTGGCAACCTAGATTTCCAGCGTCTTTCGTGATAGATGCCACAGACTTTCCGCTAACAGCCCTGAATCTTTCGCGTCTGCTGTATAACGGATTGACATTGTCTCCATTTGCTGCATATTGAATGAAGTATGCTCCATTCAAAAAATCATCGTTCACAGACCTCGTCCTTCCCATTGTATTTGATCTAGTCACCTGCTAATCAAACATATTGTCATAACGAGCAATTCAAACTTTGCAACCTATGTCGTAAATTTGTTTGCATTATTCGTGGGTCGATTTGGGAAAGAGACCTGCTTCTTAAAGCTGTCATTTGGAGCAACAAAACGGTTCCCTTCTGCGCGTGAACGGCTTGAGATCCTTGATGTTCTTTCCAGAAAGCTTCCATTGGCAAGTCATGTTGATCTAGGTTCCATAGCCTCTATTATCGAAGGTTTCACTGGTGCTGATCTCCAAGATGAGAACAAGCTGTCCGAGATATATTCTCTAAAGCATCTACAGTGGCTCCATGCATTTTATTTTTTGATGAATTTGACTCTATTGCTCCAAAAAAGGGGACATGACAACACTGGTGTAACAAATCGGGTTGTCAATCAGCTATTGACTGAACTTGATGGTGTTGAAGCACTGACACAGAGTCACGACGTCGAGCAAATCAATAGCCCAATGCATTTGGACTGCCATGGGTTGTGCGAGGTGTCCGTGGCATTTCTGGTAACATCCAGCCATGGGAGTTACTATTAATACTTCTGTTCTTTCACATGTGACAGCAGATTGAAGCCAGGGTTTTGTTGTTTTTTGGGAAAACTTTAATTTATAGATTGAGGATAAATTTTTTGCCTTCCTTTCTAGCAGCAATATATATATTACAGTGGCAGCAAGCGCTCAAACATTTTTGCAGAGATGTATATATATGGTGATATATGTATGATCAATAATGGCGTAACAGAATTTTGAATTATTTTTTTTCATATCAAAATCATTTTTTAAAGCAGCGGAAGTTTTTCAAGAGCAATTTTTTTTTTCGCCATCAGAAGCATTAATATATCAGCAAAAGTTTTTTTTATATCAGCAGAAGTAACCTTTTACAGAATGCATTCAATCATCTCTATGATAGTGTTGGCATTATAGTTCTGGTATGATTATATGTTTCAGATGTTGTACTTGATGGCAACACCCATGGGCATGGCTCTCATTTTGATGAAAATAAAGAAGTACGCAGGAGAATAGTTCAGGAGGTGCGTACCCGCAGGTATACCGTGCAGGGACTGCGGCCAAATACGCGGGTTACCCATTCATCGGGTGCGTACCCCCAGTGCACACACTTCAAGACAGTTAAGCGCCCACACATGGGGTTTTCTCATGGTATTTAGCCGTTGGTATTGTGTTATCATGGTTTTGGCCTGTGGTATTATTTATTTTATTATTATTATTGAGCCCCATGATCCTTGATTTGAGGAAGAGCTTGCCTATATAAAGCAAAGGAGATCATTTGGCTTATGTATGTTTTTTGGTTGAATATCTTATGAAGGTTAGATCTAGTCTAGATCTAAATAAGGTGAATCTACTAATGGACTAAGATCTCTTCGGCGCATGTTCAGATCTATAGATCTAACTGTCTGGGTTCTTTCTGAAGTCTTGAAATCATCTATGCCCGAAGGTACGCAGGTACAGTGAGCGAAAAGTGCG
>APFE030397466.1:0-17957 GCA_000404065.3 Pinus taeda | reverse complement strand
TTCACATCAATAACTCAACTCCATCCACCTACCACACACATATAAAAAAATGTATAATATAATTATGTGATAAAGGTAGTTGAAAGATATGATAATAGAGGTATTACAATTTTTTAAAATGGAATACTAATAACACCCTCATTAAAAAATTATCTTTATCCATCCCCATATCACACAAGGATTCTTTGTGTAACACCCATTTTACTTTCTATATTGAAATTCCTTGTGTCATACTCTTAATTTTTTATATGCTATTCTTAATTTTTTATATGCTATTCTTGGGAGTTTAGAGATATTCATGTATCATGCCAAAACTCTTTTTTTTTTATATGACACACTATGTCATATCCCTTACCCCTTTTAACTTTATCATACTTCTTTAGTACGAAATAACTTTTATGCACCTTCAAAGAACTTTATGGTGTGAGTATATTTTTACAACTTTGTTTTTTTTTACTCTCTTTAATAATTTGGAATGATGAAAACCAAAAAGGCCTTACATGGAGTGTATTGAATAGGAAAATGCTTTGAGTTTAATATATTTTCAAACCATGGAAACTTAAACTTTATATATATGATGAATTTTTAGGTTTTTTTTGCAAAAGTGTAGTGTATAGCATGATTTGTTTCGCTGTGTAATATGGAAAAGGCTATTATGAAGTTTGAGAAGATGTGATATATTTAAAGGAAGTAAATTTTTGGTTAGTGAGATATATTATGATGAAGACAATTTTGAGGAAGTATGGCATATGACACAAAAAGGCAAGTTTAATGTGATGTGATGCGAGTGCAAAGAATCATCACACAAGAAATTTTTGGTCTAATATATTATTTCATGACCAAAGGATTTTGAAGTGTGATACTATGCAAGTAAGAGTAATTTTTGTTTCAATGCATTGTTTCATGACCAAAGGATTTTTGAGTGCGAGACTATGCAAGCAAATAAATGTTCTAAGCATGGTTATGAAATGAAGGAATGTTTTCCTTAGAAAATGAAAAACTATTTAACTTAGAAAATTTCTTTTTCCATATTGAATGGAAGTTTAGATTTGTTGCAACTAAAAAGAATGAAAGTGCAATACACACTATGTGACTAGGAAAGAGAGATTAGGTGTGATAGACAATATCTCTAAAGGAATGAGGTACCATACATGAGAAATTTGAGAGTGATATGCCCCATGTCACACCTTTTTTATCTTTAAGTGTGATATACACCTAAGTCTCATAATTTTAAACCTTTGGAATGATGCACCCACTTTAAGAATTTGGATTCTCATTCTTAAAAATTTGTTTTATGTGTCTCCATGCTTCACAAATTCCATGTATAACACATCAAATTACTTTCTATGTGAAATTTATTATGTTGCATCATTTGGAACATTTCGTGTGATATGTGTTGTAGTTGGGAGATCTTCATGTGTCATTGCCAAAAACATTTGTTGTGTGGCATGTGCTATATTGTAGCCTTTCTAACTTTATCTGCATCATTTCACATCCTCTGAAACTTTGAGATGATGCAATAAGTTTTATGTGATTAGATCTTTAAAACTTTAGATGATACATAATATTCACTTAACTGAACTTCATGTGGGAAATATGTTTAATTCCTCATGAAGCTTTGGGTTGTGTATACTTGTTTATGACCTTTTTGTTTAAGCTATCGTCAATAACTTGGAATAATGTAAACTGAAAAAACCATGCTTGTAGTGTATCACATTAGAATTTTTTTTAATAAATCATGTTTTTTAGACCTTCAAATCCTTGTGTATCAAAAGAAAATTATTTTGGTCCAAATGTGGTATATTACACAAAACATTATTTTAGTGATATGGAAAAGGGCATCATAAAACTTGAGAAAATATGATATATTACTAGAAAGGAAAATTTTGGTTAGTATAATGTGTTGGGATAAAAGACATTTTGAGGAGTGTGATGAAAGACACTTTTATACAATGAATGTGTAATAAAAATAAATTTAATTGTTATACAACTTTTGCCACAAAATTAACTTTAGCACTATGTGACAAAAAAAATATTTTGAATGCTATTTTAACCATAAAACATTCCATTTCCATTAATACAATGAAGGAAAAAATTAATTAAAAAAAAATAAAAATTCATTTAGAAGTTTCTTCTCTACAATAATACAATGTGTTAGAGATTAAAAGAGTTAAAGTGCATGGATGACAACTTACTTGTGATGGGTCATCCTTTAAGTACTTATAATAAACAACAAATTCCTTATTAACCATTTATGGAACACCTCATGAATTCAACTCTTATCATTATCTACGGGAAATCCTTAGTGATCAGCGCCCTAATGTCATCTTGAATTATGTCTTATCATGTTGTTGTATCGACCCTTGGGTATTAAGGTTCTCATTAATTTATATATAGCAATTTGGTTATGGTATGGATATTTTTCATAATATAATATGTTTATGAAATAATTATTGATGAAAAATAATATTAGTGTGAATATAATTATTTTAAATTTATTTTAATATTAGTGAGATGTAAATTATTCTAAATTTATTTTAAATTTACATTATATGAAGTCAATAAAAAATTTATTTTGTATTGATGAAGATAAAATAAAAATAAAAATAATAAAATGATCTATATAATCACAAATAAAAACTCATGAGTGGAAGATACTCATTTTTAACTCTATTGGAGGATAAATTTAAATGTAGGTATGCTTATTCTTTTGTTATTTTGAAGGTATTAAAAACTTTTAATAAAGTATGAAATTTTCAGTATGTAGATGTTTATATTAGGATGATTTGTAATTTTAAAAAATTAATAAAAAATAATTAATTAATTTAATATATTTATATTTTAAAGATGATCTAAAATAATAATAATAATTTAAATAAAATTATAAAATAAATAAATTTATATTTATAATTATATATTTTTGCCTTATTGGAATATTATATTTTTTTGTTTTTATTTATATTAAAAAAAATAAAGTAAAAGTAATATATTTTCTAATTTAATATTATTTATTTATAATTATTAATATGGTATAAAATTAGTTTTATCAATACTATAAAATTAATATAAATTATCTTGGTATGTTAAATATATATAGACTTAAAACCATTTAGGAAATAGAATAATTTTATCATTAAAAATTAAATATATTATTATTTAAAAAACATATAGCAATTCTTGATCACGCAAATTCATTTTTTCACTTTATAAAGATTTAAATATTTTATTAGCAAAATAATTTTTTTATAAAGTTCTAGAAATAAAACTGTAGATATTAATAAGCTTTCCTGCCATTTCCTCCATCATGGCCCTCAGCCATTAGGTTAAAGATGTAGGTATTCCTTTTCACCTTAATGTACAAATACTAATTATAATATTACCACAATAAGCCCTATGACAAACTACTTAAAAAAATGTTAAAAAAATATGATCATATAAATATGCCATTTTATCAATTAAAATTACAAGACAAAATAACCTAAAATATTATATAGAAATCAAAGGTCAATCTTATATTTTATAATTAGTTAAAAAAGATTAGGGAGAGTGAATGAGTGCCCCCAAAAGTTTCACCTCGGATAAATGATGACCTTCGAATCAGGGCGGAAGAAAGCAGCCTCGTGTTCCTCAGAGTAACTTATTAGACGGTAATATAGAACATTCTCAATATTTTTGGGTCGAATCTCCGTAAATGATAGGGAAAGTAACTGAGAACGCTGTACTAGTTCTGTTTCACCCTCCAATGAAGGCAGAAGAAAGAAGCCAGATTGGTCTAAAGTCTAACTTATTTATTTATATCTTTGAGAAGAATTACCAACCCTAAAGCAATAGGCTGAGTGGGACGTTAAAAATCTCTGAACTGGTGATTAATTCATCATTTTTACACAAAATTTTATCCCATTTTTACCATGTACTTTTTCCATGTGTGGGCAGATGGTCAACTATTGCCTCGCACCTCCCTGGAAGAACAGACAATGAGATAAAGAATGTATGGAACACTCGTTTGAAAAAGCGCCTCCTGCAAACTGGTGTGGACATAGCAAACCACGTTCCCAGAAAATGCAATATATCTTGCTTTGACGGCGCTGTGAGTGTCTGTGACAGTCATGAGAAGGATACCGATCATCAGTTCGAAAGCCATGGGTGCACGTCCGAATCAGCAAAAAGGGTTTTCAAAAAGGAAGGCAACAACAGCGAGCCTCTTGCCCGCCAACCTCTGCAAGAAACCAAGGCTTTTCAAGATCAAGGCGTACCGGATAATTCGCCTCAAATTCAGAAAACACCTGATGATCAAAATATGATAAATTCTCATCAGCATGAAGCGCCCTACTACAATCTCAACTCCTCAGGCAATAATTACTCCTATTCGAGTCGTTCATCCCGAGTACTCCCAATGAAACCAATGAAAATTGTTTCTGCATCTCCATTTGGGCTCTGCAGTGCGATGGATTATAAAGGGAAGACCACTAGTGAAAAACTACCTGCGCCTGTGATGCCCTTCGATAATATTCAAACAAGTGAGAAGAAAATGCTGGCGACCCTGGATTATACCAGTTTGCTTCAGTCTAGCAACAGCGATTTCTTGAAGTTGACACTTGACAATGGAGACGTCAACAGCTGGAACCCTTTAGCGGGAAATCAGCAGAATTTCGTCAGCTTGGGATTCGAAGAATTTCAAGAAAATGACAGGACGGTCGTGCAACAGGCGTATCAAGAAGGCAATCTAGCTTACAATTCTTCCACGCTATCCCTCTGGCCAGCAGCAGAAAATAATTTATTGGGAGAGCAAGCTGTGGCGTACTCATTCTCGAATGCCGCAGCAGCGAATGTAAGCGGGCAGCAGAAAACAGTAAAAGTAGAGCCCTCCGGTACTAATTTCTCAGTGGAGCCGTTTCTTGAACTGGCAGATCATGATAGCATGGGCATGGATATGGAAAGCAAAAGCAATATTTTCGATCGCTGGCCAGAAATGAACTTAGTAGATCAGGATGATGGGATGGACTACTGGGTCAACTTTATGAGGCAAGTTGGTCCTTTGCCATTCGTCCAGATTATATCTCCACCTGACCTTTAGCCCTTCAATTCCGCTCAACTCTACCCTACGGAATAAGGGTATGCTATTTGTTATGCTGTTCTTTTCTGTCTCTCACGTGATCCTCCTGAGAGTTAAGGGTATTTACTACTGCTCTCCCTTGTATGTTTCTCTGTCTCTCACGTGATCCTCGGACTTACGGTATGCACTTCTCTCTGTCACGTGATCCTCGTGACTGATGTGTTTCTATCTCTTCTCTCACACGTGATTCTCTTTTCTTGTTTACTCGTCAATTACCAGGTAGTCTGCAGTACATATCTAAAACGTCCTGTCAATCTCATCTCTAATGGCAGGGGTCAGGCTTGGAGCTTCAAATTTATCTGGTCTATCCTATGGAAATTTGATTATGGTTATCTGTTTTTCGTGTTTGTGTATGAATGTGAGCTAGACTCGTATGTAGTTATTCTTCAAAATCTTCTGCTAGAGCAATAAGTCATTAGTTTAACTTTGTAACACCAAAAATTGTTTATGAAATTTATCTCAACATTGTCTAATTAGAAAATGCCATTATTTGAACAAGGTTATTTGTTTTTGGTGTTTGTGGCTTTATTTTTTATAAAATTGTTTATGAAATTTATCTCAACATTGTTTAATTAGAGAATGTCATTATTTGAATAAGGTTATTTGTTTTTGGTGTTTGTGGCTTTATTTTTTATATAGCTTCATGAATGTTAAGTAGCTTCGCCGGTAGTTATTTTTATAAAAATCTTCCGCTGAGCACACTAATTCATTAGCTTAAATCTGTAACACTAAAAAATGTCTATGAAATTTATCTCAACCATGTACAATTAGAAAATGCCATTACTATAATTCTTCTCTATATTCCTTTTTGTGTTCATAAAAATCTCGTTTCATAATAAATGACAAAAAAATAATTACCACAACTAAACAGGTATGACCCTAATTTCTGTCTAAATCACTCATTAAACTTTAGTACTGATAACTTAAATATTTATAGGTGTGACTAGTAACTTGAATACTTCCACATCTGTTTCAAAATTCTTTTACCAGTCACTTTTAACGTTTCAAAATTTCAAATTTCAGGCGTGGTAGCCTGCTAGGTGTTGCTTTAGATGATATCTGAACTGTGAATTTGTTCTGTCTGAAATGTTTTCGTCCGTGCGTACCTAAATTTATCTGACACCACTGTTTGAAAGGAAGTTGCAGTATTTTAAGATTTCGTGCGCACCTAAATTTATCCGACACCACTGTTTGAAAGGAAGTTGCAGTATTTTAAAATTTCGTGCGCACCTAAATTTATCCGACAACTGCGAATTTGTTCTGTCTGAAATGTTTTCGTCCGTGCGTACCTAAATTTATCCGACACCACTGTTTGAAAGGAAGTTGCAGTATTTTAAGATTTCGCGCGCACCTAAATTTATCCGACACCACTGTTTGAAAGGAAGTTGCAGTATTTTAAAATTTCTTACCTTTTAAACTGCAGGTGACTTCGGACATAAAAGTGTTCAGTGTTTCAATGCTTTATTATCACTGTTTATTTAGGGTTGCGTTTGGAAATGGCTTTGACAGCGTTGGATATCGCATCCGAGCTGAGTGTTGACGTTGCTGTGCTGCTCTGGGTTATTAGCTAATTTTCCTTTTCGTGAATGTTTGTGTTGTTAGTTAAGGTTAAGATTTAAGAACAAAGTTTGAGTTTTTTTTTGTTAAGAGAAGATATTATATTCATTCGTCAAAATTTAATTACATATGTGCTAAAATTTGGCTAGTTGCTTTTTAATATATGGAATACTATAATTTACTAAATATTTAAAATTAAGTAAAATTAGCATAAATTTATTTTATTCAATAAATTTAAATTTCAAATTTAGTGTATTTAAATATTTAACATTTAGATAAAATTCCCTATTAAAACATGATATTGATATTAAATAAATTAAAATGAAACTGTATTAATTATTATATTATTTATATTATTATAATTTAAATTCTATTATTATATTTTTTTATTATTATTAAGTTTTTTTAATATATATATCTATGAATATTGTTGAAAGTATGTTATTATTCATGTCGAATGAAGTATTAGCATTTTTATTGAGTAGTGTGGTGTAATAAAGGACCAAGTAGGTGGTCCAAGGTGGTTTAATGTGGTAGAGGATAGTGAGCACAAAACAACTTGGATGAGATCAACGACTTTTTTCCACATCGGAATGTCCTAACATACTCAAGGCTTAACCCAAAGGGGGTCCAAGATGCTCCCTAAGAGGTAAACCACTAGGATGAGTGGCAACATTCTAGGTATTTTGGCAGGCCTGTAGCAGATTTTAGAAACTACCATTTAACACCCTGCCCAACATACTGTGCGTCTTGTTTGAGGTTTAGTATATATTGGGCACTAAGTGTCTGTTTAAAGCATTAAAATGAAAAGGGTTAATTATTAATCTAGGATTAATTTTAACTAAGACATGATTAGCAGATACTGGATGGGTTTAGTAATGTTAAGCATACCAAGCACTAAATGTTTTGTTGATTGAGCGTCTCGGTTTGATGTAAGCACAAATCCATTGTAACACAACAATGATGCGTCCCATACCTAGGTGTGAAGTATGCATAAATACATTGTGACACAACAATGGTAGATCCCATACCGAGGTACCGAGAACTAGAGGTTATAATGTGTAAACATTGAAAAGGATAGGCTAGTCTTTTAAGAGGTACACGCCATTCATCACCCTTTGCAATTTCCATGAATGTATGCATGTGTTACGGATTAGTTTAATTGCACTTTCATCACGCATGCTTTGGTGGGTTTTGGTAAAAACCCATGGAGTAATAATTCCTTGTACGAGATTCATTTTGGTTACAATAAAATTGGTGACTCCACTGGGTTATCTAACCTTGCGGTTGTGCCTCTCCTTTTTTGGCTTTAGATTACGTTTATTTATTTTTTTATGAGTCTTTCTCTTTTGTTTTCAACCTAGTGTGAGTGTTCTTTAGGCTAATTTGCCTAAGATCTAAATAGATCTAGTCTTGATTCATTTTTCTGTGTATTGGTCCCAAGACATAGGTTGTAAAAGGTAAACATGACTCTATGTAGTAAAGACATGGGTTGTAAACTACAAACCTATGTCATAGGACAAGTGTTGCTCATGGTCAACTTGTGTCTTTCCTAAAAGATTGATTTTTTAATGGGATTTTCCTCAGATCTCTCACTCATTTTTCAAATATCTTTTTTACAGAGATTTGTTTCATATATTCTTCAAAAAAGTTGTTTTTGGATTGGATCTTATTTGCTTTGTAACTTTGGTGTTTTCATCAAGGTTATTTTTTTCCATTTTTGTTCCTTTCATTAGCACTCTTCTCCTCTATCTTTTGTTGTTGCCAAAAATTAGGTTTGAGATTCTAGATATGTTTTTCTCATTTGTTCATCTTATTGGATCATACAAATTCTCTTTTGTCTCCATACTTCTCAAGACTTATCCTTCAATTAGGGTTTGTTTTTTTTACATTTGTAGATCATTGTTGTTGCATGAATTGTGTATCTCCATTGAGCTATACTTCTAAACTTTCTTTGCAATTCCTTTTGGTGTTTGTCCATGTGTGATAAACTTCTTTTCATAATCTTTTTTTTTTTTTGCAAAGCCATCTTTGAGCTTTAGAGCACTTGGTCTTCTTCCTTGGTTTTTGTTTGAAATATTTTGGTGTTTCTTCTTGAGTTGTTTTTTATATCATTTTTTTTTTATGAATATAGTGATTTTCAATAAGGAAAATTGGGAGTGTGTGAGGTTATTTCTTTTGCTTTGAAAAGGAAAACAACTCTCTTCCATTCTGTAGCTAGATTTCATCAAATGAAAAAGAAAAAAAATTGCATTTCCATATAGCTTGCATTAGGATTGGGTCTTGAGCCTTTGCACACCATATCAATTGCAAGATGCTTCCTTTGAGTAAATAATAACCTAGAAAATAAATTCTTGATAAAATTCATTCAGAAAATTTCTTTCTTTTATAGCACACCTGCAGTAGCTTAGGTTAAGGTCTTGCATTAGGGGAGTGAGGTTCTCTTAGAGGATACCCCATAACTCATAATGGTATTTGGTTCAAGGTGTAAGAGTCATTAAGTAGGAGGTTAATGTAATTGTGCCAAATACATCTTCGCAATTGAATTGGGCTCTCATTAACTAATCTCTAAATATAAGAAGATCCTTTTCTCTCTCTTGGTTTGTGTGTGCTTGACTCCTTATATTTGGTAGTGTGTTTTTTTTATCTTTGTCTAGTTGGCCATAAGGGTGTCTTAATTAATTAAATTTAATAATTAAATATTATTCACCATGGCTGACCAAGATATTTGACGCTTGCACAAAATTTTAAACCTTTCTCCTAAAGAAGAAGGTCCACCACCAAGGCAACATAGGATAGCTCTGCCAATGGATGAATTAGACCACACTCAAGCTGAAGTGGATAACCTTGGTCCTTAGGAGGAAGACATAGTTATTGTTGAATTGGTTGACAAAAGCACACCACCACATGCTAACCCACCTTTTATCAACCCTTTTGGCCCTATACCTGTGCAACTGAGACCTTACAGTTTTGAACCCTTTTTTTTGTTGTCTCATCATATGTATTACGATTGTTGTGCTTTTACCATGGGGGAGATGGTTCTCCCATCACCTCCTATATTGGAAATATCTGTTTCCATGCCATCATTACCACTCCTTAGTGTGATAGGGTCCACTCCTCCTACTTTGAGAAAACTTGTATTCTCTTCATGGGGAATTCCACTAGTTACTTTTGTGACCCCTACAAGTTTATCGAGTT
The DNA here is from genome assembly GCA_000404065.3 of Pinus taeda. NCBI lineage: Eukaryota > Viridiplantae > Streptophyta > Pinopsida > Pinales > Pinaceae > Pinus > Pinus taeda. The sequence continues at coordinate 8,089 of APFE030397466.1, read as the reverse complement.
CATCTATATCTATGGCTTCAACAACATATTTTTTTGGAATGGGAGAAAAATATGATCAACCAGCAGAAGCTAGGGTGTTTACACCTATCTCATATGTTCCTATTGTTCCTTTACCTAATATGATCATTTCTACTTCAACGAACATGTAAGGGGGATCTCTGTTTCTCTAGCCGGGATGGGGTAAATAATGTTTTTGGAGGAACATATCAACCTTGAGGTAGTTCTATGTTAGGTGGGATACCTTTCTTTGGGAGTTCTTTTTCCTTTGGAGGGGCTAGTTTACCTTGGGGAAATGACCCTGTAGTCATTCCTTTGGGAGTCCTTTGTTCCTAGGGGGGATTTCCCCTAGAGGATAATATCCTTTCACCACATTTGTCGGACTGAGAAGTCAATTTACTAGGATGCACTGTGACCTTGGTCCATCCTCATCCTCCATTCAGTATTATATGGAGGGACTGCAATGTCCATCATTGAACAATTTTTAACCTCTAGATCCATTTGATCAACATCAACTTCCATTTATAGCCTCCCTTTATTTACCAAACATGGGTAAACTAAAAAATGACCCCATATGCCATGATATTAGGTGGCCACCAATGCTTGCAAAACCACCTTCAGATATTCCTAAGTTTGAAGTGAAGCTCGGGGAAACCCATCCATGAATATCACCACCTATCATTTATGAGATTCTTCAAAATATTTGGTCGATGATTTCTTTAAGTTGTGTCTTTTCCAATGAACCCTAATAAATGACACCATTATGTTGTCATCTTCTACAAAAAGTGTTCCAAGTGTAAAAAAAGAGTGCAAAGGATTAGAGAGGTTTGCAGCCATCTTCCAAGCCATAGAAGCACACAAAGCCCAAATCAAACCTTCTCCAAAGGATAGTGCTCTAAACAAGCTTTCCAATGATATGTGGATGTCCTAGAATAGATTCTTGGATCAAAAGTTAGAGCAAGTTGAAGTTCTACCTCTCAAAGCAAGAAAACAAAGGGAAAACTTGAAAAATTCTAATTTTGAGTTCATGTCCATCCGCCACATGTCCAATCGGTAATCGATGATAAGAAGTAGAGGCAGATGGTATATCAGAGATCGGAGGTCCCTAGAAGTGATGAGGCTAATTAGAGATCCCAACACATCACAAATTTCATATCGGACGATCAGGCAACATGACATTCAGTGCTTCATGTAGTAGAGCTCCAATATTGCAAATTTCACATCGACGATTACACATCAGTGACACGAAGCACATATCAGTGATCCAACGAGTCTGGGAAACTTGCAAGTTTGCAATTAATGATCTTCAAGTGACCTCTATTAAGAATTTCTGGGAAAAGTGTTGATAGTATAAACTACCATGGGAATGCCTTGAAACATTTAACAAAGGAAATCAGTCGCAAAACTAGAAGAGAGCTAGCCTTTTCTCTCTCCTCTAGAAGGCCACGTGGCTGAATATCATTGGCCCTAATAAAGCCATGTGGTATCTGACATCATCATGATGTGGAAGTATGAAGGACACATGGCATGTAGATTCAAAATTTTTAGGGGTCATAAGGGGCTGAAACAGGGTGACATGTGTCACCACTCACAAGGTGACACGTGGCAAAGGATGATGTCATCTTGTGTATCAATGATTAGTGATAGCAAGAAGCATGTAATTGGCATTTTATAAAGGAACACATCAGGTAAACAACCAATATCTTAGGCCCAAAGGTGATGTGGATAGGTTACATGAGGGAGGCGACATAAATATGCGTGTTTCATACCTTTTGATCAATAGTTGGGCAAAAGGTTAATAAAGATTTTTATAAAGAGGAAAAGGTTTAACAAAGGTTTTATATGTTAAAACCTAGTGCAGACCCTCCCTTATTCCCTCTCCACGTGGACAAAGCCATGTGATATATCGAAGATCGCAAGTATTGGCGGGGTGCAACCGAATGCATCATTATAAAATCATCGATTAGAAAGTTCTAATATTATACAAGGCTCAAGTGCATATGTATTGTGGTCCAATGTCTTATGCAGTGAGATAATTTAAAATGCAATGTTTCAAAGAATCGACCCTTGTCCTAGCTAAATGGTTTTAAGCCCTTGGAGGCTTAGGCCTTAAGTCCTCGGGCCTCTATCACATAGTTTCCACCTAAGCCCCGAGGCTAAGACATGGGGGGCAATCAAATATCGTCATTCACAATTTTACAGAGACTATTCAATTTAATGTCCCCGAACTATCTGAGCTCCAATACACTTGTATGATTTTTTCATAGGGCAGGATTGGTTCTAATAGATTGTTAAAGAATGGAAAGGTGACAAATGAGTTGGCAGTTACGCTCCAAAATGGTCATCATGGTTGATCACTCCCAGCTTCTATAAAGGGAAGAATTAAAGATGTTGATACTGAAAACAACAAGGAACCGACCAAGAGTGAATGAGGCGTAATGTGGTAGAAACATCACTGGACTAGAGGTTAGCAAAGGAAGTGGCATGGAGATATTTTTACAATCATCATTCAATTTTCACATGTTTTGTTAGTATGTTATTATGTTTTTATTTAAAAAAAAAAGCATCTTTCTATTGTAATAATTTGAGCTGATAGAGCCTACACGCCGAGACAACTAGTCAAGTAGAGAGCTAGATGCTTAGGCCTGAGATATTTTGTAACTAATTTTCAAGCTCTCCCACTCCTTATAAAAGGAGGGAAGAAACAGTTAAGAAAGGTTAAATTTTTTTGGGAAAGACTTCTCTCTTACGGAACCTTTTCTTGTTTTCCTAAAGGCTTGTCTGAAGCTTGTTGTATGTTGGTTTTCTTCAAGAGATTAATACAATGTTCCAGGTGATTCCAACTTATTAGATTTTTAGTATGTTATTCTCTCTCTGTATTATCATATATGTTTAAAATTATTCACATATTTCATGTCAAGTACTAGCTAGTTATATTTCCCTTCAGATGCAGATTCATTTAAATCAATACATTGATGGATAATGCCTATTTCATGGTAGGAATCGAGTCTTTAGAAAGCACAACATGCATCTTAGCATTTCACAGCCCTCTCTCTCATTTGTTTCTCTCCGAGTCTTGATATATAGAATTCTTGGACCTTAAGCTTTATATGATGGACTCCTCTTCTCCTGTCTTCTCCCATTATCTATGTTTCAACAATTAAATCGCTACACATTCCTAATATGATTTGGCCACCTGTAAGTTCAATATTATTTCCTGGATACTCCTGTACACAAGATGCTTCATATTTGGTACCTTTATGAATGATTCCGAACCAAACCCATTTACATCATATGTGACAAACCGAAGTTCTGCAAGTCTTTAATATAAATCTGTCAAGCACTCTTTAAGATGTCCTAGGCACTGATCTACTATCAACCTAGAGGTTGTCTGTAGGAAGCCTTCATATCTCTTGAAGCACTTGTCCTCCAGGTCTTAGAAAAAGCAACAACATCTTTCTGGTGCTGTTTCCAGGGAACGAATGTGAAATAATTTTCCCTGGGTAGGACAAATCTCTACATTCCCTCTATTAGGTGAGCAATGGAAGTGTGGGTTGAAGATCCCTCACCTTAGTGACTCCACTATTTGAATTCATTTATAAGAACCTTAATGACTCCATTGTTTGAATTCATTTATAAGCACCTTAGCGACACCACTGTCTGTATTTTTATTTGATCATTCTAGCTTATAATATGCCCCATACCCAATCAGATACCTCTCAACAAAAAACACCATGTGTATCTGACCCGGAAAGAATAATATTCAGAAGGATTTGGAAATAAAATACTCCAAATATTGATGCTACTATCTTTTCATTTCATGAAACATCTTCATCCAGTTCAAAGAAGGTTGTAATTCATTGTTCTGAATTTCCTCCTAAAGTTTTGGTATATCCTCCCAAAAGTGGTCATCTACTCAATGCCACCTCCCTAGAGCTCAAAGAAGAAGTTGAGAAGATAAAAGATAAAATCCGAACCATCCCTACCCACAATGTGAACAGGTTCTCATTCAAATGTTAGTCAATTGTCTTACCATTGGTAATACCTCAGGCTCCTTCAGTAATTCAAGCACCACCACCTCTGATCCAAATGGTTGTCTCAGGTTTCTTGCTAAACAAGTATGCTCCCCTAAACTTGCCTCAACCTTTAAATGCTATGCCACAGGACTATCTCTAGCTCCTACCTATGTATAATGAAGAAGTTGATATAATAGCACAGAGACACAAAACTTTTATGTGCCTTTGTGGAAACTTTGAATGTTTAACACCATCATATAGTGTTGAGGATTTTCATCCAATATTTAGATGGGAAAGTTAGGAAATGGTTTAAATCCTTGCCAAATGATACCATTAACACTTGGGAAGAAAAGGAGAACTCCTTTATACAGAAATCGGGTGAGAAGAGAGACCATCAATACATTCTCACTGAGTTTAATGCTATCAAGAATAAATATGGTGAGGATATCTCAGATTTTATTAAAATATTTAATAAACTGTATGACAAACTGCCTATTGAAATCAAACCTCCATGGGTTGTTGCCCAAGTAGTCTTTATTGGGGCCTTTGATTCTAAATTTGGCTTTACACTTTGAGAGAGGAAGTCTCATTCCTTAGACCAAATTCAAATTGATGCTCTCGAGGTTGAAGCAAATTTTACCCTTTTCATTCTTTTCTCCGTATATTAGTCCTGATGATGAGTCTGGGTCTAGACTCGAAATGTCGACCAATATAAAGATGAGCACTGTGGAAAATCTGAACTCCTCTCAGAAACCGCACCACAGTAATCTACAATCCAAAATAGTTACCCTACACGGAGGGGATACTTGGAAAGAGATTCGTAATCTCGAAAGAACAAGGGTTAAAATACAGAGAAAAGAAGCTGATTTACACTTCCTCAAGAAATGTCGTGACTCTAATCTTACCCCTACCTTTGCCTGCATTAAACACAGGTTACATAACCAAAAATACCATAGAATATTTGAGCGATTCAGTAAAACCCTGATTCGCCTAGAAATTCAGAAAACTAGGACCTCTTTAGCAAGATTATCCTTAGCAGCCTTCAAATCCCACCTGAAACTAGCAGCAACAATCGATCAGGACCTATGGAAGGTCATAGATGCCTCCGCAGCACTAAAGGTCAACAAAGAAAAAGAAAACGCTGAGTTTAAACACCTAGGCAAGCTTCATAAACTGGAACAACGTAGCTCCTGAGGAACAGCCCTACTATTGGAATGCATAATAAAGTTGTACACCCAAACAACACTCAACACAATAGCTCCAACGCTGAAGAATTAGGGGAATCCAACGCGAATATGTAAATGAAAGAGCCCAACGCACAAGACATAGCACTACGTAGTCCCCACATTAACGTAACAGCTAGCACGAGACCCATAACAGTTGAACACGCTACTGCCGGTATAAACAACACAGTAAATATTATAACAAGCAGCGACGATTTAGCAAACAAACAGCGTGGGGTCTCCAGCACTGAAACAATATGGGAATCCAATACTAATACCAAACATGAAGGCATAAAACTGCGCAGTCCGGATCCTATCCAACACGCAAAAATAACAAATGAATACGCTGTAACAAAATACGCAGCTGGGGCTGTATGCGAAACTCTACGCAGCAAAAAAGACTCATTAGATAGTATAACAGGCAGCACAAACACAAACAAACTGGAACACGTAGCTAGTATCGGATTGGACAAAGAATCTCTGCGCAGCAGCAAAGAAGACTTCCCCAGTAACACTTTAGAAGCTGGAGCAGGCAGGATGTGGAGCGCCCCTTATCCCAGGTATGTAACTGATAGCGTCAATTTAAATAGATTGTTAGTTAATAAGCCCAATATAAATAATAAATTAGATATAATGAGTATAGATAGCAGTTTTGAAAACACCACTCTGAATAATAATGTAGATAACCAGAAAATAATAGCAAACCCTAAAATTGAAAACCCGGATTCTTCAACTATGAACAAGAAAGTGATTAATATCTCCTCTTATGAGCTGAAGAAGGAAGAAATAGATGTCCTTAAGAAAGGTCTAAATTTCGCCTTGGCCCCTAACAAAATCCCCAATGAAGAAATCATTTGCAACTTAGAAGACGGAATCAAGACGCTTAAGGATGAAGATAAAGATCTCATTAGACAAGAGTGTACCGTTATCCTAAGAAAAGACAAACCCCCTAGAAGAAACCTAAACCTTGAGCAGCTAAAAGCCTTAAAAAGTCTTAGAAATAATAAGGACATTGTAATTCTGAAGGCGGACAAAGGAGGCGCCACTGTCATTATGAATTATGAAGATTATGTCAACAAAATGAAAGACCACTTATATAATAGTGGTAGCTACAAGAAATTAGAGAAAAACCCTATCTCCAAAATCACAGACCTGGTAAAGAAAGCCATTAAAGAAACCAATCTAGATGATAAACTAAAAAAGCGATTGACCCCTAACAGTGAAATCACCCCTAGGATCTATGGAGCCCCTAAAATTCATAAAAAAGAAGTCCCCTTAAGACCTATAGTCAACACTATAGGATCCCCCACCTATGAGTTAGCTAAGAATGTCGCTAGCATTTTATCCCCGCTAGTGGGCAAGACTAGCTCTTACATTAAAGATTCCAATCAATTTGTCAAATACATTAAAAATACTAACCTAGATCCTGGAGATAAAATCATTAGTTTTGACGTGGTCCAGCTCTTCACCAAAATCCCCCTTGATGAAGCAATTCAGGTAGTTAAAGAAGTAGCAGACCCCGAGACTACTAAATTAGCTGAAATCTACCTTCGCTCCACCTTCTTCTCCTTCCAAGGTGAAATATTTGAACAAACTTTGGGTTTTCCTATGGGATCACCTCTTTCACCAATTGTGGCAAACCTTTTCATGGAAAAATTCGAAAAGAAGGCGCTGGATTCATACCCATTAAAACCTAAATCTTGGGTTAGGTTTGTAGATGATACCAGTGTCAATTGGCCTCATGGAGAAAATGAGCTTAATAACTTTTTGGACCATCTTAATAGCATGTCTGAAGACATCAAATTTACAATGGAGGTAGAAGAAAATAATTGCATACCATTCTTGGACATTCTCCTCATAAGAAGAAATGATGGTTCCATAGGTCACAAAGTATTTAGAAAGAAAGCCCATACGGATAGCTACCTGCATGCTGATTCACACCACCACCCAGCCCAGAAAATGTGGGTATTGCAGACCCTCTTCACTAGAGCTTATAGAATTTCTGATATTAACCATACTGAGGAAGAAATTTCTTACCTAAAAAGAACATTTGCCAACCTAGGGTACAACAGTAAAAGCATATACAAAGCTATTCAAAAGGCCAAATGTGATAGCAATATAAACAAGGCGAAAGACCCCCGAACCTCTAATGCCTACCTTCCTTACATTCAAGGAGTCATAGACAAGATAGCTAAAATCCTCAAAAAGAAAAATATAAAGACTGCGTTCAAACCCTGGTCTACCATTAAACAAAGAATGAAATCTGTTAAGGACAGCCAAGAGCATCTTCAGCAGAAAGGAGTATATATCATTAACTGCTCTTGTGGGGATCAATATATAGGAGAAACGGGTAGGTCTGTAAGGATTTGGCTCAAAGAGCATAGTGCAGATATCCGTAACGAAAGAATCTGCTCTTCAGCCTTAGCTGAGCATGTAGGTAAAACTAATCACCATATATCCCTTGAGGACGCCAAGGTCATTGCCAAGGAAGATCACCATTTCAAGCGAAAGGTTAGAGAAGCTATTGAAATCATAAAGCACCCTAGAAACCTTAATAGGGATGGTGGCTTAGAAATCAGCAAAAATTGGAACCCTTTACTCACCCCCCACGAATAATAGCATAGGTTCTTATTAAAAATTGTAGCTCGGTTAAACTGGAACTTAATACCTAGATTGATAAGCTAACAAAAATAGCATTCAGCTAATCCCTCTATTTATTTTAACATAATAACTTGATAGATGAATAATAGTATAAACCCCTTGAAAATAAATTAATTTCGCTACACATTAGTAACTATAGATAAGAATAATAATGATAGATATGAATAATAATAATAATTTAAATAGTGATAA
>APFE030397453.1:0-18128 GCA_000404065.3 Pinus taeda | reverse complement strand
ATATAATACTGCAGTGCATGTGGAATATTATGAGCATATGTTTACACGTATATTTGGTTGCGACTATGGTTTTGGTTCGGCGGTTAACAATAACATCAAATGCTTAAGGGACTGGCGGTCGTGGGATGGACTCTGATCGCCTTTCCCTTTTCCGACAATCAACACCTAACGATAATAAATATTATATCAACACCATCGTTAACCAAGTGACATAGTAGCTCATCCAATGAGCATAATCTAGTGAAGTCTCAACCTTTCTGTGAGGTCAGGGGTTTTATTGTCCCTGACCCCAAAAATTTTGGGATTCATGCCAACATTGGGGAAATCTGGGCTACCACATGTCAGCACTGGGTTGGCTCATTTCAACCAATAAAATTATGACACATCATCAACCTCTGTTGACATCATCCTGGACATATCATTCATTCCCAGGACAACACATGTCCTGCTAACATCACCTTGAGTTGACTTTTGACTTTGACTGTTTGACTTTGACTGTTTGACTTTGACTTTGACTTTTCCTCTTTTTGCCTTAGTTTGACTTGAAAATTTGATTGGACTTAATTTGATTTACGCATTATTTCACACTATTGGAATCATCTCATCGAGCACTTTGACTTGATCCCACTTTCATATGCATTTGAAGACTTCGATCCAGAGGCAAAATTGAATCCATTTTGGATCACTGCCCTCTCCAAGTTGTGTTCGATTATACAACTACGCTGTGAGTAATTTGGTGACTATAATGACACTCTCTATTATTCTATATTTCTTCCTAATGTATAATGTGACAAATATCTTGATTTGTATATTTCCATGGATATTGTACTAGACATTTCCTCACAATATAACTAATAAAATTGATTGAAATATCAAATCTATACTATGAGGGTTACTTTTTGTTAGATATTTGGATTGATTAGTTATTATTTTTCTCCTTCTACATGTAATTGATAAGATGTGAAAAAATAAAGAATAGAGAAATACAATAGAAAATTACCATAATGAACATGAAGATATGATCTAAAGAACATTTCAGATCTTCGCGTGAGCCAGCAGTGTCGCCTTCCAGACAAGATCAAGCCCTTCACGGATGAGGTATTATGTGATGTTTCTCCCCTTAATGTTAGTGATGTATTATTAGTCCAACCATAATTGTGGAAGAGAAATGTTGTGTATGAGTCAAGGCATCGTGCTGTTATTGTTACTTTGGGAAATAATTTGTAGAAGATACTGGAGGTAGCACTGCATGCTGCTATCTCCTTGGTTACTGGAAAATAATGCAGTAAGCTCATTTCCAAAACCGAGAAATTTCTTTTCCACATGATACACCCTCAGGGAAAGAAGAAGACGGTGCCATGACCACGAAATAGGGCCCTTCTTCTAAAAAAACAGATGGACAAGGTCATGGAGGAGTACGAGGATATCTCCACCTCCCCCGCAGGGATGCCTCTGCACTGTTAGTTCAAGCACTCCATTGATCTGAACCCAGGTGTGCTGTTGCCAATGGACCAATCTATCGGTGCTCTATTATGGAGAATGATGAAATGAAGAAGCAGATTCATGAGCTGCTTCAGAAATGTCAAATCCGGCAAATTTCATCACCTTATGGGATCCTGATCATGTTGGTATAAAAGAAGGATGTGACTTGGAGACTCTGTATTGCCTATCGGGTGCTGAACAAGATCATTTTTCAGAATAGGTACCCAATCCCACAGATTGATGGCCTTCATGACCAAATCAAGGGGGAAACATATTTCCACAAGATCGACTTGAGGTCCGGATATCACTATGTACCAATCAAATCCTCCGATGTGTGGAAGACTACCTTCAAAGCCTAAAGGAGGGAATTTTCAAAGGGTTGGTTATGTCTTTCGGTTGAGGAATCCTCCTGCAACCTTCATGACGTTGATGGATGACATCCTGTGGCCATTCACCAAAATCTTTGTAGTGGTACACTTGGATGACATCCTGATCTTTTCCCAAACTTGGGAAGAGCACTTCCATCACATCCGATGGGTTCTCCAAACACTACGACAACACCAGCTGTCTGCCAATTTGGAGAAATAAAATTTTTCCATGACCCAGGTTCACTATATGGGATACATTATTGATGAATGGGGGGTGCATGTGGATCCATCCAAGATCTAAGTCATTAGGGATTGGGGAGCCCCAACCACTCTGATAGATCTCCACAGCTTTTTGGGTCTTACCAATTTCTATGAAAGGTTCATGTTGGGATTATCTTGTATCACTTGGCCCTTCAGTCAAGTCATTAAGGGAGGAGTGAAAGAAAAGAAGTTTTGGTCTAAATCTCAACATAATTCATTTACAGAGTTGAAACATCACCTTTTCTCTACACCATTTCTCACATTACCAGACTTGCAACAACCATTTAAGATTGAGACAGATGCCTTTGACTATGTTATTAGGGTAGTCCTTACTCAACAGGGGCATCTAGTGCCAATCATAGTGAGACACTTTCAGACACAGTCCAGAAGTATCCCACTTATGACAAAGAGATTTATTCCATTGTGCAGGCCTGCCAACAATTGAAGCATTACATTTGGGGAAGGAAAGAGTCATCCATACAAACTATCGACCCCTGTAGTTCATACACATGTAAGGGGAGTTGAAAAGTGATCGCCATCAGAAGTAATCCACGTATGTACAACAATTCCATTTGAATATCAAGTATAATAAGGGAAGCACCAATAATGTTGCAGACTACCTCAGTGGACTACAGATCATGGCATTAACCATTGTGCTCAAATCTTGTAGGCACAATACTTTTGATTGGACACTTATCTACAAAAGCAACCTAGAATTTAGCCACACATACCAGACGCTCTTAAACGGTCAACAAGTTCCATATTTTCAACTCCAGGATGCCCTATTTTGCCACTTGGGACACCTTTGTGTTCCATGAAGTGAGCGTGCCAAGATGATTTGGGAAGTGTACTAAAGTCAGTTGTTGTGCATTTTGGGGTTGAGAAAATGCTGGCATTACTAAAAAAGTATTTCTATTGGTAAAATCTTTGACAAGATGTCGGGAAGTATATTAGATCCTACACTGTGTGTGCCATTGCCAAACCAACCATCAAGAAGCAAGGCTTCTATACTATGATGCCTACCCCTAGTCATCCTTGGGAACCCATCAACATGGAGTACATGTGGGGCCTTCCTTCTACTAAGCATGGCAACGATTATATTTTTGTGGTTATCGATAGATTCTCGAAGATGGCCATTATGGCGTCCTGCAAGAAGAATATCACAACTTAAGCCACTGCTAAACTCTTCCTTGGACAAGTGTAGGTACACTTTGGGATCCCACAGTCTATCATCTCAGATCAGGACAACATGTTCCTAAGTACATTTTTGTCCAGTCTCTGGTTGATGCTGGACATGAAGCTCACTAAGTCCATAACTTTCCATCCCCAAACTGATGCCCAGACAAAGGTCATCAATAGGATGATCGTAGACATTCTACGCATGTACAACTCAAAGCATCCACACACATGGGATGAGAGCCTCCCCTATGTCCAACATAACTATAAGCAAGCTCTCCATAGCTCAACTTGTCATAGACCTCTTCAAGTGTGCTTGGGATTCCAACCACTATGTCCCATTGATGTGGCCATACCATTTGCACCTACTCATGTAGATTCTGCTGATGTCTAGTCCAAAGCCAATAAGGAAAATAAATTAATTGCGCACATCTAATGTATCCCCCAGCAGGTCTAGGACATTCTGTAGAAATGAAATTCGAAGTACAAGTGACGACATGATCAACATCGAGTGCCATATAAGTTTCAGGTGGGTGATAAAGTCTAGTTGTTTTTTCAAAAGGAACGCCTTACCAGATCCTATCGAAAACTCAGACCACTCCGATATGGTCCTTACACCATTAATATGGCTATGGGAGAAAATGCATTTGAGCTTAGCATTCCCCCCATTCCTCGACCTGCACCCAATCTTCAATGTGGATTGCATTTAACCATACTTACAACCATTTCTAGATAGATCAAACATTGCAAAACATCTCATAACTACACATTTAAATCTAGATTGCATGGAACAAGCCACAATTGATCAGATCATGGACACACAGATCAAGAACACCCAAAAGCAAAGGATCCAACCATATCTGTCAAAGTATGCCAACTCCTTCGCTAGAACAAGTGGCTCACTAGGGACGAAGTTCAGTAGAAGTTTCCTCATCTCATGGAGGAACTCAATGCAATGGGGACCATTGCCTCCTAAGGGGGGAGGAATGATCCAGGTGGATATTGGTGGCCACCTGCCAATTACACTTGGACCCCCACCATTTTTTCTTTCAGTTTTTCAGTTTCCTTATTTGTAGTGCAATTTACTATTCTTGGTATTTTTTCAGGTCCTCAATTTCCAAAATCATTTTGAGGCCCTAAACAACATTTTTTTGGAAACCTGGGACCAACATTTGGAGAAGCTGGACCAAGATGGGTCCTAGACCTATGTTGGTCTCTCAAAATTTGTAATCCTTGGATAGATATTTCTAACGAGGTATTGTTCGCATCAAATAGAGATCGTATGCCAAGGTTACGATGTCAGGAAGTTGATGTACCAATTTACTCAAATGGGGCCCATAGTTTGGTGCTTGATCTCTCAGGGTTAGGTTTTTGGATGTTTAGGGTTTTCCATTATTTCTTAGTAATAAATAGGTGTTTGAGCCTCATTGTAACACAGTTCAGAGGCATGTAGTTGCCACATCTCTTCTCAGAGATAATCTACCATAGCCCAAGCTAGTATTATTTCCATTCTGTTTGTAAGCATATTTCAGTATTTGATATTAATGAAATGAAGTGTTATTTATAGGGAATCTTTGTATTTATGGTTATATCTGTAATTTTTTGCATTCCTGTTTAAATCTAGATCAACCTTCTTCATTGATCTAACTTCTGCAAATAGGAACAAATCATTGTCCCCACTATCTGTCAACTACCCATGTGCCATGTTTCTCAGCTGAGGCTCCAGAACCTATAAAACCTTTGACTTAGCTGTAAAAACTTTCATGAGCTAGATAATCAACGTAATTCGATAGCTCAAGTAGATATCAAGTTAAATAATAAAGACAAATGAAATTTTATGAAATATAAGATGATTGTGTACCTTTTATTCTTTCAAACTTGTAAATTGATATCTAAATTATAGTTATGATGTCCAAAAAGGAAGGATTTGAGTGAAAAGGGACTCTCAAAAAGAAGGAATTTTGGGGTTCAACATTTTACATGTTGGTTTTTTTCTAGTTATATGTTGTTCATATGATGTGTATTTCTATAGATTTTTTCATGAATTGTTTAGCTATTGATCAGTTAATAAATGTATAGACTAATAAGTGGTGTTGTAGCTATGTTGAGAGGGCATAAGGCCCTCTTGATTATTCTATGGTGAGCTTACTGAATTAATGAACAAATATGTATTTATAACCTACAAGTACCATTGTACACAAAGTGTTTGTATAAATGAGTAATTTGGACCTCCAACTTCCCGGGGTCATAATTTTGGCATAGGATGTCTGCTTCATTATCATAATTCTCTATTTCAAAGATCTCCATGAGGAGACAGAAATTGGAGAAATAAATGTATCCTATGCTCTTTTGTTCTTTCCATTTTCCCTTAAAATGTCCTTTAGGCCCTCAAAAATACCTCAGAAGCTTAGAACCCAAAAAATGGTCAAAAATAGAAAATTCTTCTAAATTTAAGGAGACAGTCAGAAAAAAATAATGTTGGGTCATGTTGGGCTGATAAAAATGTGATAATGTGTCATTGGATTGTTACAAGGTGGTATCAGAGCTTCCAGGTTCAAACACTTTGACTGGATGGGTTAGGTGTGATTGTTATGTATGCACATTTATTGTCGAAATGTTAACTATCCATGCACTATGATGATCAGTGTTGTGATCTTACATCACTATGATGTTGATGTTGAGACAACTGATATGTTGATTTCATTACATCTATACATATGCTATGCTAAGACATACTGTGATTGTGCAAATGAGACAGCCTCCCCTGAACTTCACTAATTTATGTTTGATCATGTTTGTATTTGGTATATTTGACATGGTATTATTGTTGGAAGAAGTTCATAGATGACAAGAAACATGGTGGATTACAGCTCACATGACTCTTCTTGTAGATCAAATGAGTGACAAAGAGATGAGTACTCTCCGAAAATAGCAGATACCTTGAGAAGTTCAAAGTTAGAAATAAGAAGTTTCAAAGAAAATAATGATAAGATCATTTAATCATAGGAATGGATTTCTAGAGCTCAGAAAAAGCATGGGGAGGTCAATGAAGTGATACTTCAGAGTTTATCATATTTTCAGAGATATGGAAAACCAAGGATCAATTATGAACATGAGGAAAGGACACATGGGGCATATGGTAGAAGATCCCATGGAGGGTACATGTCAGATATGGATGACACAATTAGAGGTAGTAGATCAATGAATACACATGATAGGAGAGGTAGTGATTATGGATTCTATTATAGTTCTGGATCATAGAGACATCATGGTCATCACTCTTATCATCCTTGCAAGAAGAGTGATAAGCAATACATGCTGGATGAGTTTGAGAAACCCAAGCCTCCTACCTCTGATGGAGATTTGAAGAAACTAGAAGATGTAGAAGCATGACTGCTTGGAATGAAGAATCTCTTTGAGTTGCATGATTATAAAGAGAACATGGATGTGGGGATAGCTATTTTCAATCTAAGAGGGAAAGAAAACATGTGGTAGGAATATTTGAAGCATGTCAAAGGTATCAAGACAAAGGAGTTAATTTGGCATGAATTCAACATAATTTTTAGAAATAAGCATTTGTTAGTGAGATACTATGACGGTAAAGCTAAGAAGTTATATGAGTTGAAGACGGGGTCTATGACATATGAAAAATATGTCTATGTTTTTGGAGCTTTTGAGGGATGGTCCATCTCTTAATGATGAGAATATGAAGGTTCAAATATTTTTTAGGGGATTTCCATTAGCATTTAAGGATCAAATTGAGTACGATAAGCTTCAGACATTGGAGGAAGTAATTGGAATGCTAAAACATTGTTATGAGTAGTCTAGGCATAAGTCAAAGCCTAAGTAGGATTAGAAACGTAATGAAAAGACTAAAGGAAAGTGGGATAAAAAGTGAGGAATACCTCAGGATGAAACTAACAAGGAGAATGCAACGCCATACAAGAACTTCAATGCAGTTGATAGAGGGCATGGATTTCAATCGGAGGAGTACAACAAGGGTGATGGTAGGAAGCCTTTGCAGTGTTCAACTTGTGGTGGAGAGATTATCTGCAACATCAAGGTGGAAAACCATAAAATTACAATGTTAAGGAGGCATGAAGAATTGTGGATGGTGGAAAAAGTATTCATCGGATCTATGCAACTTTGGATAATAGGCATGCTTATCATCAGGCATATATTATCGAGATAGATGGTAATATTTGTGATCAAGTTATTTATATTTTGATTGAACGTGTATCTAAGTATAGTTATGTTAATCTTATCGTTGTGGATAAGTGTCACTTGAATAAAGAAGTGCATGCATAATATTAGTTAGTACAATTGGAAACATGGACCAAGAAGAGAGTTCACAATTAGGTGAGATCTTGTGCATTTGAGTTGAATGATATGCCTACATCAACACATTTGAACGTACTTCCATTGGGATAATAAAACATTCTTTTGGGCATGGATTGGTTGCACATTCACAAGACTAAGGTAGATTTCTATGATAAGTATATTGAGTTCTTGGATGACAATAGGGAAATGAGAATATTACAAGGTAAGCAGAAGCCTACATTAGTGAGAATGGTTATAGCTATGCCGGCAAAGCATCGTACAAGGAAAGAATGTGTATTGTTTACAGTTCATATTTCTAGTGAAAAAGGTAAATATGTTTAGGATGCATAAGCCTTCAAGAGGTATCCAGTGTTGCAACAGTTTCAAGATGTATTTCGAACAGAGATTTCAGAGTTTCCTCCTCATAGGGAAATGGATTTTCTATTGATTTCGTGCCAGGAAAAGCACCAACATCGAAGGAACCTTACATTTTGAGCACTCTAGAGTTGGTGTAATTGAAGTTGAGGTTGATGGAAATTATTGATAAGGGATACATTAGGCCAAGTGTGTCATCTTCGAGTGCGCTAGTGTTTCTTGTGAAGAAGAAAGATGGTACTCTCAGGTCATGCATTAACTGTAGGCAGTTGAACAAGGTGACTATTAAGAACAAGTACCCTTTGTTGTGGATTAATGACTTGTTTGACCAGTTGAAAGGAGAAATAATGTTCTCGAAGATTGATTTCAGATTAAGGTATCATCAGGTATGCATCAAAGAATATGACATCTACAAAAACGCATTCTGGAATATGTATAGACATTATGAGTTTGTATTAGTTTCTTTTGGTCTTATTAATGCTCTAGCTAATTGCTTGTGTTTTATGAATAGTTTGTTGTGTCCTTATCTAGACAAGTTTGTGATAGTATTCATTGATGAAATATTAATATATTCTAAGAATGATAAAAGCATGAAGAACATTTGGAAATGGTATTAACACTATTATGAGAGAATCAATTGTATGCCAAAATTAGTAAATGCAGTTGATTTTGGATACAGGTTCATTACATGGTGCATGTCCTTTCCAAGGAAGGTATAGTAGTGGACCCGAAAGATCACAGTTATCATGGAGTCCAAATCTCCTACGAGCGTTGATGAGGTCAGATCATTCATGGGACTAACAGGTTACTACAGGAGTTTCATTAGGAGCTTCTCATGAATTTCCTATCCTATTACATCTTTGCAAAGGAAAGAGAAGAAGCTTTAATTGACAGAGGAATGTGAAATTAGTCTTGAGTAGTTGAAACATGTGCTAAAAACTGCTCCAACCTTGAAGATTGCAGGTCCAGACAAAGAGTTTATTGTTTATACGGATGCTTGCAAGAGGGGACTTGGTGGATTTCTAATGTAGGAAGGACATGTAGTATGCTACGAGTTGAGCGAGTTGAATGAGCATGAGCATAACAATGTGACTCACGATATTGAGTTGGAAGCTATTGTCCATGCCTTGAAGATGTGGAGACACTATCTTCTTAGCAGGAGGTTCATTTTGATGAGTGATCATAATGGATTGAAGTACTTATTTGATCAACCTAATCTGAATGCCACGCAAGCTAGGTGGTTTTCCACTCTCAAAAAGTTTGACTTTGAGATCAATTACAATAAATGTGAAGAGAATGGTGTTGCATATGCTCTTAGTAGAAGAGTGCAAATGAATCACATTGCAACAATGAGCTCTTATGGGGAAGACTTGGAGGAGTGGATATTACTGGGAGGGCAACATGACGACAGGTATCAGTAGTTGAGGCACAAACTACAACAACAAGGTGATGGTAATAGGGATGAGGAGTATCATGTAACGACAGATGGCTTGGTTATATTTAGGAACTCGATTTATGCACCAGATAAAAGTGAGCTCAAGAAGCTTATCTCGAGCGAGCTTCATGTCAAGCCATATTCATGTCACCCAGGAGATCAGAAGACTTTGCCAATAATTAAGAGGTCCTACCATTGGCTGAACATGAACAAAGAGGTGGTTGACTTTGTTACGAAAAGTTTGGATTGTGAGAAGGTAAAGGCAAAGTGAAAGCATCTAGGTGGTCTATTGCAGTCAATTATGTTTCTAGAGTGGAAATAGGAGGTCATTTCCATGGATTTCATTAAAAGTTAGTGAGGAAAGCTAAACAACACGATTCCATTATGCTTGTGGTTGATAGGTTGACCAAGGTAGCTCACTCCATTCCCGTGAAGTCTACCAGTTCTGTTAGTGAGGTAGCTCATATTTTCATCAGAGAGATAGTGAGGTTGAATGGTATTCCTAAGAAGATTGTGTCAGATAGAGACACCAAGTTTACTTCCAGGTTTTAGAAGGAGTTGTTTGTAGGATTGGGAAAATGTTGGTTTTCAATACAACTTATCATTTGTAGACAGGTGGATAGACAAGGAGAGTTAACGAGATTCTTGAGGACATGTTGAGGATGTATGTCATGCATCAACAATGGAAGTGGAAAAATCATCTTTGAATGGTAGAGTTTGAACACAATAGTGGTTATCAAGAATCTTTGAGAATGAGTTTGTTTAAGGGACATTATGGATGGAGTTGTAATACTCCATCATTTGGATCGATCCAATGAACAGGGTATTTATTCGACTAGATATGTTGGCAGAGATGGAACAGGAAATGTAGGTTATTAAAATGAATTTGAAAGAAGGATAACACATGAAGAAGAGTTACGAGGATCAACAGAGTACATTAAAGGATTTCCAAGTTGGGGAGCATGTTTACTTATGCTCAAGCCGAAGAGGAGTTCCTTGCAAATTGGATCATGTGCCAAATTGACACCTTGATATTTAGGGCCTTTCGAATTCCTTGAGAGGATTGGACCAATGGCCTACTAACTTCCATTGCCTCTGATAGTGAAATTCTATGATGTTTTCCATGTTTCATTCTTAAGAAGTATGTCCAGGATGTTGATCATGTGATTAAATTATCAAAGGAATTAGCACCTAAAGAGAATGGTGAATAAAGGAAATTAAAAGTTAAACAACAAAGAACATATCAATATAAAATATAATATTCAACCAACTTAAGCATAATACATGATGCAAGACAAAATCCAATGAACAAAGATGTTTGCAACATATATATGCCCAAGCTTAACTTGTAACTCTAACTAAAATAAATATTACACATTGAAAAATTCATGAGAGGATTTATCAATTAGCTCAGGTTCAAGTATTTCATGTGTATGAGTCATATGTTAGAATTCAAATAATTAACACAAATACAGGTCCAATGTGCATGAGATGTAGAAGAGAAAAACTCAACAGATTAGTCGTTATCATCATCTATTAGAATATTTTATTTTATGCATGTGAATTTTAAGAATGGATCAAGATTTCAATGAGAGTGTAAGAATTCCATTTAATTGGATTAGAGAAAACTTCTAAATTTAGGATATTAGATTGTAATTTCCATTATAATTTATTTTAAAAGAAATAAGCACATTTTTTTTATGATACACTGTAATTCAAAGAGGTTAATGTAATTTAGACATAATAAAGTATACAGATTCCTTAAGTAAACTGTAATTTTCATTATAATATAATTTTAAAGAAATAAACACAAATTTTGATAATACACTATAATTCAAAGAGGGTAAAAAATTTAGACATTGAAAACTATATACATTTTCGTAAAATTTAATAGTTCCTTGTCCTACTAAAAAGAGGATCTCATACACCAATTTAGTGTCACGTGACTTTAAAATTAGGTTATTATTATTACTAACACGTTTCAAAATCCTATGGGGGGGTATCTTTGGCCCCTTGTGATAAGGCTGAAGGAATAGGCTCCCACACCTTTTAGGAGTCTTCGCTTACGAGCTATTGGACACACTCTTACTATCATAATAGAAACCAATAGATTTGATCTTGGGCTTTACCCATATTACTCCAACAAATGACCAATCTACCTTGATAAAAATAATAATAATTAAAAGCCAAATAAAATCCTACTCAAGTAAATCTGTAGTTATAAATGAAAAATATTTAAAAGTTCAAAATATAATTTAAAAAAATTATGTGAAATTATAATAAATAATATTACATTAAGAAATATTAGTTTTAGCCTATTGTCTAAGAAATTATCAAAAATGCAAGGGATCTTAAATATTATTATTTTAATTATATCTATATATATATATATATATATATATATATATATATAAATTATACCACCAACAAACAAGAGAGTCAAATATTCAAATAGCCAAATTTAACAAATTAAAATTAAAATTAAAAGGCAAAATATACTCACAGAAATAATGAAAACTTAGAACATTTGGAAGAGAGTGTAATCACTACAATGGGTTAGATCACGGCAAACGGGTTAAGAAACAATCACAATTTTTGACAAGGCAATGTAATGAAGAGATCAATTGGTATCTTTGACTTATAAGCTATTTTATATACTCATAGTGTCATAGTAGAAACTAATAGATTGATCTCGAACTTTACCCATATTACTCCAAATTACCAATCCTCTTTCATAAAAAAAATAATAATTAAAAGCCAAATAAAATCTTAATCAAGTAAATTTATACTTATAAATAAAAAAGATTTAAAAAATTTTAAAAAGTTTAAAATATAATTAAAAAAAATTATTGTGCAATTATAATAAATAATATTACATTAAGAAATATTAGTTTTAACCTATTGTATAAGAAATTATCAAAAATGCAGAAAGATCTTAAATATTTATTATTTTAATTTAAAATAAATAATATATATATATATATATGAATGAAATATATTTAAATTATACACCAACAAACAAACAAGAAGTGAAATATTCAAATAACCAAATTTAACAAATTAAAATTAAAATGCAAAGGCAAAATATACTCAAAGAAATAATCAAAACTCTGAACATTTTGAAGAGAGTGTAATGACTACAACGGGTTAGATCAGCGCAAACGGGTGAAGAAACAATCACAGCTTTTGACAAGGCAATGTAACGAAGAGATCGATAAATTCTTTCCACTTTAAAGAAAGTCTATGCTTATGAGGGTGATGGGCTTAAAGATCATGAAGAGATCGATCAAATCATTCCACTTTAAAGAAATTCTATTGTTACGAGGGTGATGGGCTTAAAGATCAAAAGAATAAATTGAAAGGATAAATTCTCAGCAGCATATATGAATGATTACGATGAGTAAATTAATACTCAAATTCATTATGATATAAATTTATAATTTTTGAAATATTACTGTAATAAATTAGTTAAAGCATTTTGATTGACTTTATTTTCCACGTTTTGAAATTTTCAACAAGGGTATGAAATATACAAGATGATTGTGATTTGTATATTTTAATTATTTTATTCATGTGGTTGTATTAGTTGACTGTGAATATTTATAAGAAAAATTATATGGTTGTTTATAGTTTGATCATGTTGTTTATAGTTTGTCATAGTTAATTATAGTTAGTCATCTTGATCATGATCAACTATGGCTGACCATAGTTGAGTCAAGTTGGCTATGCTGAGCATGGCGATTTATGGTTTAACCAAGTTGGCTATGTTGAGCATGGTGGTTTATGGTTTAACTAAATTGACTATGATTGACCATAGTTAAACAATGTTTCTCATGGTGGAACTTGTAAAGTAACTTTACCTATGATTGGGTTTGTTTGACCATATTAACTTTGTTCAACAATAATTGCTTATAAGTGAACATGATTGAAGAAAGTTGTCCATGTTTAACTATAAATAATTGTGGTTCACTATAGCTAACTATAATAACCATATTAATTTATATACCTGTAGACATTTAGTAACACTGAAATAAAAAAATGTACAAATTTAATACTACTGAAATCAAAAAAATAAATTAAAAAAAAAAAAAACATTAATAGCTTGTCAACTAAAACTATTGGGTGAGTAATATTTTAATGGTATTTTGATTAGAAAACTATTATTTTTAAGAAATAAATATGCTATGACTTGCCAGATTTATATATTTATCTGGATTTTTGTGTCGGTGTTTTTTTTTTTCTCGAAATGAACATATCAAACGTTTTACTTCCCTCATGTTCTCTTGTATTACTTTGATTACGTAATGGGACAAACATCATGTAGGTGGTACTCCAAACTATTTATCTGTGGTCTTAAGGCAATGATGTTTCCAAAAAATTTTGGTTCTATTACAAATGATTTTAATGATAATCGTAGGTGGTACTCCAAACTATTTATCCGTGGGCTTAAGGGAATGCTGTTTCCAAAAAAAAATGGTTTTATTACATTTTGGTTGCCATGGGAATCAAATCTAAGTGTTCATCAGCAAGGCTTTTATTTTATTTATTTTTGTCGCATGATGAATGCGAATTTCAAATCATAAACGAAGTATGTGCATGCTCTATATTCTCTTATAAAAATCTTCTTAAATAATGTTTTATTAAGAAAGGTATTGTACCTTTTCCTTTTTTCCATATTTTTAATACAATTGAATTAATCATTTATGACTATAGATTAAATACAATGGGATTAATCATTTAAATACAATGGAATGAATTATTTATGACTATAAATTATTGAAGGCATGGAAACTGGAATATAGTACAATCTTATGTTACAACCAATCTTTTTAATGTTTTGAATATTAAAACTAATTATATAGAAATTATATCTAAAAATTCAAGTTCATTAATTAACAAATATAAATATATTTTATTAACAATTATATAATGGATAAGAATAACGATGGATGACTTCATTAACAATTATATAATTTATAAGAATAACGAGTGATGAAAATTTATAGGTACGGTGAAAAAGCAATTTACTTATCACATTGTTTCTTCAAATTATTATTCTCCAATATGATCCGATTGAATGCAACTAACGTGAGGGATCACTCTCCAAGAAACCATATCGTTAATTGTACCATATTTCTTGACCACCTTTAAGCCCACAATCAACTATGTCTACCAATACCTAATCCTTGCTTGTAAATAATTCTCTCAAAAATATGCCTCAAATCCTTCCGCTTCTCCTTTAAATAGAACTCCCTAGTATAAAAATGGAAAGAAAAGCTCCATGCATAGGATCGAGTTGTCATCATGCAAACCTTTTTTTATCTTATCTTTTTGACAATTTTGTTTTTCATTTTATCTTTTCCCATTTTCACCTTTTCCCTTGTTTTATTGAAATAGATAATTCAAATTATTTAATATTTTTTTTATTTATTATTGCTCTTATTATCATTTATTAATTTAATAGTAGTATCATGAATTATTGCGAGGAGGGATGATATACTAGCATTCCAATATGTTTTCTAGAGATGTTTTCAACTACTCTACATATAATTAGGAACTTTACACTCTAGTTGAAGATGATAAGAGGCGGAAGCACTATCTAATGGAAAAAGAAACCATTACCCACAATAATCACTAGTCATTGTAGTATGTGGAAGCCCAAGGTAAGCTTCAACAAATGAGATATTACTAGTGGGTGGGTTTCTTTGTAACAATTTCATCTAGTTATCAAATATAAAAATGGTGACAATAATGTCCCACAAGACATGCTCTCAATCCCACCCATGATCCAGATTATATCATTATATTTTTTGTCATCAATCTCGATGCTTTAAGAGTAGAACAAATGGATGAATTAGCTCATAGGACCATTTTTATTGGTGGGACATAGTTTGGAAAATTAGGGTTTGAAACCTTCAAATGACATTGTTGGGGGAAATAATTAGATTATTTATCACATAACCTCTTTTCTCTATTACAAATAAAAATAAATTTTGAATGAGGCAAGGATATATTCAATTGGCGTTTGTATGCAAAACTTATGCCATTTGGAAGTCACCCTTCCTATTTTGGCCAACATAATTTGAGAGTATACCATGCTATCCCTCATTTCTCACAGAAAAGGAGATATACACATGATCAAAATGAAAAATATTCTTTAAGAGTCCATATTGTAACTCCAGCTAAGTGTTGAAGGAGTAAAACCTAACCACTAGTAGGTGATTCGGCCATGTTCTAGGAGAAAAAGGGTTTCCATTCTTTTCAAGTGCATTTTGTTCCATATATAAGTAGAGTATTTGAGAGGGATAGGGAGAGAGGAAAAAAAAAATCACTATACTAATCCATGAGCCACATGCCTTACTTCTTTGTACTTTCAACCATTTTTTATTTAGATAAAGAGAGGAGCGACATCGCCTTCTAGGGTTTTTTTCTCCTTAAACTGTTTCCCAAGATATATCTTGTGCCAATAGTGTTTTGTGATTTTTTATTTCACTAATTTCTATTTTCTTTATAATTATAATTTGCATGCATACACAATAAACAATAATTTATATATCCATAAATCTAA
Organism: Pinus taeda; assembly: GCA_000404065.3. Taxonomy (NCBI): domain Eukaryota; kingdom Viridiplantae; phylum Streptophyta; class Pinopsida; order Pinales; family Pinaceae; genus Pinus; species Pinus taeda. Next base: position 2,143 of record APFE030397453.1, on the reverse strand, counting down.
AGAGAAGTAAACCTTGATAGTGTAGATTTTAGATTTTTAAGTATAATTTAACATAATTGTTGTAACAAATTATTGAATGGAATATCCATGGAATTTTGCAAATCAAACTGCATTCAATATTATAGCTTTGGGAACTCTAAGGAACGTGGAGACACAGTGCATTGGAAATTTCATCCACGAAATATGAGGAATTCAAAGATGTGTTTTTGTAGATAAAAGTCCAAATTGATGTAGAAGAAGGTGATGTTAACGATAATTTGTATCTCAAGAGTGGGGTTTTGCACAAACTTGATAAGTTATAGTTCATAAATGTGAAGTATTGTAGCTTATTAGAGAGGATCATACCCCCTATTGAGAGGGACATTTTGATGTTAGGAAGGCAATTTCAAACTATAAAGATATGTGTATTGGACTAAAACACAAAAAGAGATAAAACAATATATTATAAAATGCATACTTTTTTATATTCATATGTTGATCAATCAAAGGAATGGTTTATACCATATCTTACTCTATCCACTCAACCCTTCGAAATAATTTCCATTAATTTTGCCGGTCATTTTCCATCAAATAGGGAGTAACATGAAAATATATTTATGGTGGTTGATAAGTTTATAAAGATGTGTATCCTCATGCCTCATACAAATATGATGAAAGGACAAGAAAATTATCATGCATTCATATTTTGATGTTCTATATGGATATCAAGGAGGAGTAATGGAAAAAATCATAAGAGAAGCATTGGAAGCATAAAGATGAGAAATCATTCAATATGGCAGAAAGAATTATGTTATTGCTAAACTAGGAAATATTATAAAGTTCTTCTAAGAAGATGAAGGATCTATGGTATAATCCTTTACAGGTATTGGGAAAAGTGGTGATAACACATATACACAAAATATATTACTATATATGCACATTAACATAGTAATGAAGGTGGAAAATATAAAACTCTATGATTCTTCCATGGTTGATTAGGAAGCTAAGGAGCACATCATACCCATCATAGAGGAATTAGCACTAGACAATTAGTTAGAGTTTGTATAAGAGAAAACAAATTTGGTTGCAGAAGTACTAAACATGGGTAGAACGATCTTTCAAACATTGGTTTGAAAGAAAAACATGCAAGTAAGGAAAAATGGTACTCCAAGTAGAAGGTATACGAAAAATTTCCTTTCCTCATGTAGGAAAAATGTTTGCTGACCAAAATATGTCTTTAATGGGGAGATATTATACAGAATGTGTCATTTTCTAATATTTCATATATCTTATTACTTTTTAGGTATACAAATTAGTTAGTAGGGACAATTTTAGTTGTACATCCCAATTTTGACATATGGGTTCTAGAAAATTCCAGATCCATTTCCAGGCATCAAATGGAATTTTTTGTTTTATTTGTTTTCAAATATTTTCAATAATAGCTCTCATCCTCTCAATGCTATTCTAACCATTAATAGCTTTGATGGAATGCAAATATCAATGGAATTATTCCTCAATTGTATAACTTATGCCTCTCATAATTTTACCTACCTTGTTGAATACCATGTTACAAGTGGATGTAGCATCATCCCTGATTATCACCCATGTGGGGATAAACATATATGGAATTTTAAGAAAATTAGAAAAGATCCAAAACCCTAACACTAATTAAGGGTTGAGGATGAAAAAATCCTAACACTAATTTCTATTGGCCAATGTTCAAATGTCAAACCAATAGAATGAAAAAGGGGATGAGATAGAGAATCTAAGAGTGGTATTTAAAGAGAAGGCCACAACTTCTAGATATTTTTATCCTTAAACTAAGTTTCCCAGTGTACTGTTAGGATATTTTGACACATAGGAAATAGTTAAGTTCAACTTGGTCTAGTATAGAGTTAGGTATAGGGTTAGGTAAAGTGTGTTTCTTTACCATTGTACATTTTGTAACTTACAATCCGACGGTCACGATATGTAGTGATCCGACGGTTCATTCTCTCCTCGGTATTACCGACCCTTGATCCGTGGCTTGACACCCGATTGGTCCATGAATTCTATTTAAAGCGCATGGAGGGTCATTTGTAGGTTAACCGTGCATGAGAGAAGCTTATGTAAATTTTCATTCTTTTATTATTAAATTGCCTGTAGTAGCCACGTTGGCACAGGC
>APFE030397452.1:132842-170085 GCA_000404065.3 Pinus taeda | reverse complement strand
TTTGCATAGATCCATGTGCAATCACACTAACCTCCATTTCCACTTCTTCACACAACAAGAATACCATTTCGCATACACACCACACACCTCTCAATCAAACTTCTACATTTTTTTTACCTCCCGCTCTAATACTATGATAAAATATTAAAGACGATAAATGGAAATGATGATGTAGCTCATAGGTGAGATAATAGTCACACTAGGAGGTTTCCCACACTCTCAGATCATTTGATCAACATCCTCTTACTTTTATAGGTGACACAGAACAATTTTGGGGTTTGGGTATTTCGATCTTTGATGGCTCTTGACTTATGTGACCCTAAGCGCTCACCTCTGGATTCCTGAACTGGATTCTCTACAACAATGGAGCTCCTAAACCTTGCTTCCACTCATATCAAGTTTTCTTGTAAACCTGGGCTCCAAAAAATATTTTACTAACCTCACTCTACGAAATTCTAAATAAATGCTCGAATAAACTAGGGCGCAACCCCATGGGTCCGATATCGATGTGAGGGGACGGATCCTTTTTTTTTCACATTTTCCCCCTACATGGCTGACCTCTTTGAGGCCTGACTATGTTGATTAGGTCCCTGTCAAGGTTAGGGGTTGAGGTAGATTTAGGGTTAGCTGGTTTGCTACCTTCTCTTATGTAGCTTTGAGTTGAGGCCCTTGTGACCGACTTGACCTTTTTCTATTGATGAGATTTGAAGCACACCAAGTGAAAGAATTGTGTGTCTTGGAGAGACCTTCCCTTGGACTATAATGAAAACCTCAGTAGGATATTAAACTCCTAGAAGTATCATTCCTTGTTGGAAAGCATAGAAAACAAGAACATTATAAAAGACATGCACACATATGAATAAACACATTGCCTAAATATATTTAAAAAAAAAATGACTACATAGGACCTCTCTGGCCTCGTGGCCTATAGGCCTGCTTTTTACATTCTTACTGGCCTCTAATGGATTAATTCCCTTTTGCTCTATTTTAAATTAGGTGGGGAAACCACCTTCTTAGCCTCATTTTACATTGTAGTTGTCACCCCCTGTGACACAAACAAGCTTCCTATATAAAAGAAACAAAAAATAGACCCTTAAAAGAGAATCTTGCCACATCTCTTATAAAGGCTATATTTTACATAAAAATAAAAACATAATCATGTCACCTATATATGATTTCCATGCCACTCCTTCCGCATCTTATGTAATCAATTTCGATTGGGGTGGGGTCTATACCCCTGCATCATACTCTCTCACTTGAAATTATTCATGATCTCCTAATCACGTGCTTCATTGTTGCATCTCTTTCTTCTCCATCTCACTATTATTTCACCACATGTATCACTAAGTAAGCTGCAACCATGGCCTCCATAGACACCTCACCGAATCTCCTCCTCTGGCTGAGACTTTCAGCATCTCGGGTCACCTCCTCTGGAACCTCTCAAGTTTCCTCTACTCGCTTGGAGATTTCATAATTTCACACCTCCTTCGACAATTATACCCATAATTGTAGTTGTGGGATTATCACATAACTTCTACCTAACCATAGCTGGATGTTTTCCTCCTACATAAAGTATTTTTGTGCCCTAATACCAGCTTACATAGACCGATTATGGGGTTTGTTTATTTCGACTTTTGATGGCTCTTGAATTCTGTGAGCCTCATAGCTCACCTATGGAAGCGTGTTAGTTATGGGCCCATAGAACTAGCTTCTATACAACAATGGAGCTCCTAGACCCTACTTCCACTCATATGAGGCTCACTTGTAAAATCAAGCTAAAAAATCTCTTTGAATAACCTCACTTTGTGGAAACCCTAACAAATGCTCAAATAAACTAGGGCTCGACCCCAAGTGTCCCACATCAAAGTCAGGTTCAGAGGTTTTTTTAAGCATTTCCCCCTTACTTTCTCGACCTCTTCCAGTCCCGACTCGACCAACTACGTCCTACCTAAGATTAGGGGTTGGGGTGGAATTGAGGTCGCTTGGTCAGCTATCCTTGTCTAATCAGGCTTCAAGTTGAGGCATGAGCAGTCAACTTGACCTTGCACTATCTATCGAAGGAATGTGAAATATGTTAATTACAAGAACTATTGGTTTGAACAAGACCTTCCCTTGGACCATAACGATAGCCATTGTAGGATATTAAACTCCCAAGTGTCTCATTTCTTATTCAAAAGTGCAACAACCAAGAACATGATAAAAACATGCATACATACGAAAGAACATAGATGATAAATCTATTTAAAATAAAAATGATTACATAAGGCCTCCCTAGCCTGATGGCCTATCCTCTTGATTTTTACATTCATTCGAGCTTATATTGCCCTAATGACCTCTCGCCTAGTTTTTAATGCTACCATCATTATGAAATCAAATAAAATAATAATAATTAATAAAATGGTTATATGTTTTTTATAATATTACGCTTTTTTTATATCTACTAGGATGACATATCTCATCTGTTACAGTAAACATATAACCATTTTTAATATGCAAATGTTGAAACCAAAACTCACAAGAAAAATAGTTGTAAAGCAACATAGTCTCTTCCTACCACTAATTAATTGATTAATGACATGCTTCTTTGAGTTGTCTCTGCATTTTTCTTACATCTGTATCTTTGCACCACTTCCTCCAAACATGCTTCCTTTACACGACCACATGCTTCCTTGGCACAACCACCTCTATAGAAACTTCCTATGCACATCCACTCCCACATATGCTTCTTCCCCGTATCAAAACTAGGGTTCAATTCTCTCCACGAGTATTTGGGTGTTTGCACTGTACTACACAATCACCTTTGATTTCTTCAAGATGTTGGTGTTCTTGCTGCTTGTGTTGTTGCTTTTGGTTAACTAATATTTTTCTCTGACTTAATTGAGGCCGTGAACATTGAATTCCTATTAACGATCATGCTAATGGGGAGGAAACTTCATGAAGAGTTATTTCGTTTGCAAATCAATCTCCTTCACTAATAATTAGCACGACCACCTTCATTAATTAATTGATAAATAGATTAAATCCCCATAAATTACATAGATAAAGGACCACCTAATAAGTAAGCCTCCTAATTAATTAATTAATTATAATCTCCCTTAGGCAATTCACACATTAATTAACATTTCTAACATATTGTCCAACCATAGTGGATGTGGAAATAGTTAATTAATTAATTAGCACATATGTTTTCATTGTACTTAGTCCCACTATAATTAATTATAAACTGTGTCGTCAGAGCTTTCATTGTCCAGATTTTTCTCCACACTTCTAGACACAACAAAATGAAAAAGCTTACATACAAAATATCATTTCATATGTAATGTTTTAATATTGGTAGTAAGTGGCATCATTTTTTATTTTATTATTAACTTTGCTTTAAGTTTTCATTGGTTTACACATTAAAGACTACTAGTTGGATATTGTGGTCTGAAGGAAAGTGGGTATAGATGTGAGCATATATTGAGAATATTGGATACAAGACTTGGAGAAATAAGTCATTCTTGTGAACTGCTAAGTGGAAAGTGGTTTACTATCATCAATATATTTAGTGGATGTGCAGAGATTTTCTGGTTATGGAGAGCGCCACACCTCCAAACTCGTGGAGTTAAGCTCCACACTTCTAAACCTATACTATGCAAGGGTGGAGATGATCATTGTGTGGGACTGTTATTTCTGCTTGCTTTGTGTATTTTGAAATACAATATCTATACAATAGTGCAGATGTGTGAACCTACAAGTGTGGATGTGTGAGCCTGAAACTTAATAATTGGAGGAATATGCTCTGAAAGTTATCTTGTGCAATTGAATGGAAGCAAAAATCTGTTAGATATTATGGTCGTAAAGAGAAGCTTAGGGTTGGAGACCTACCAACATCGACTTGCATTTCTCTAACCAAGTTACTTAACTACTACGTAATTAATCCTGGGGATAACACATGTGAATGTGTATGGGCATATGTTACTATGGTCCTTGTGCCACCCAGGTTTGTTAGATCACCTCAAGATAGAGATATATTTAATTTTACAATCAATATGCTAATCAAGGTGAGCCCTCTTGAAAGTAATACATTCAAATTCCCTCTCGAAGGTAAGAATAAAACCAGTTTCAATCCCTAATCATCGAGATTTTCCTTCAGTGCAGAGATTTGGTTAAGCAAGCAATATATTAATCTTCGCTTTCTGTCAAGTAATTCAACCCTATCTTCACCAACTCATGCGTAGGGTTTATGAATATGAATGAACCACCAGAATGAATGGCTAGAAAATAAAGTAGCACCAATATGAATTAACTTACCGATGGCATCATCAATAGCAAAAATAGGGCATCCACTCTAAAATATATATATGATTTTGGTCCACACCATAATAAAAGAGCATGACCTACCCCATTTCTCTCTGAGGTTGCCACTAGTAGGAGTTATCATATAAAGATCATAACCAACTTGATTGTAAGCTAATGTAGTGGTACTTAGTAGTAAGTGGCAACACCCATGTTACTAGCATGAGTCAAAACCTCTAAATTCCTAGTTGGAAAAACTAAAGCAACGATGGTTTAATTAATGGCATCAACGACATCAAAATAATTTCATGGATAACATTAGCACACAATGCATCATAAGAAGAGGAAGCATTAGAGTACTGAAGCGGGCTTAGCCTATTGAGGAGGGCGTTAGGACACGGCCTCACCACCCTTCACACCATGCTAGCAAAACTGGTTTAAAAATTCACAATAGGCTTGAAAAGGTAAGAGTCAAAACCTCGTTTCAAAAGATGATGAAGGCATATTAAATTATACAAGTATTGTACAAATACCATGATTGAAATACTATGTATAAGAAATTCAGTTATGTTAAGAAAGAGTTACCCTGTCACTGATGATCATGATGAATAGTTTGATTTATGATGTGAGATGATATGTAGATCTTGGTGTAACATATTTCCATCTAATAATTAAGCTCAAACAATGACTACATATAGGCACTAAAAAAAAAAATTTGAAGCCTCCCTGGTTTGGAGTGGATTTGTTTGAAATTTGTTTCAAAGAAACATCATTATACAATGACTACATCAAAGCCATAAAATAAGTTTATGTATCCTAATCCAGGAAACTTTCATCAAAATGTATTTAAGATTAAGAGGAAGCACAAAGCAAAGAATTAAAGTAAATAATTGTCGAAGAGTTGGTCTTCCCATAACTGTCTGATTCATAGTGATGTCTTGCATGGCTTTCTCAATCCTATTTTTTCTCACACGGCTACGTGTGCAGATTGTATGTAATGTATTTTCAAGTGTAAGTTCAAGTGTTGATAGTTGGATGTAATAGTCATAGAGTAGATGAAGAGTCATGAGGGTATATGAACTATACCAAAGGGGAATGCCAAGGGCCACCCCACCCTCTACTATAAATAGTCCCTCATAGCTCATTGTAGAGGATTTTGGTTAGCCGAGCTTCTAATAGGAGTATCTTAGAGAAAGCTTGGATAGTATTGTAACGAGCCTTAGCTTCTCCACTGCATAGAGCTAGTATATCTCTTTGGAGGAGTAGGTGACAATGACTGTAATGTTCCACTCTCAGAACTAGTGGTTGGTCATGGTTGTATTGTATGATTGGAACTTACACTTCTTAATATAATAGAGCCAACATGTTTCATGCATATGTCGTATTGTATTCCAACTCTCTTGTTTACTCTAAATGGTATATGTATTTGTTAGCTTACGCATGCATGTATGGACTCATTCTGTATAAGTATGTATGAATCTTACTTATATGTGTTATTGGTTTAACCATCACTTTGGATTGTTATCTAACTTGCTTTCTAGTTTGTGATGCATCTTCACTCATGTGTTCGCTTCCAAGTTGTGTGCTATCACAGGTTTCCAAGGGACACACTCACCCAACTTTTTGTGTGTTAGAACCACTCATACACCTTCCTTGACTTGCTGCATAAGTCACACCCTTGCTACCAACAGGGACATCTTACTTGCGTATGTGCGAAACCATGGTCAAGGAAAATACTGTACGACCCACCGCTAGGACTCCTACAACAAACTTATGTGTGTTCTAATTGGGACTACTTACCTGGGAGATCCCCTAACATGTTGGTGGGTGCAACACCGTCAACATGGGGAGAGAAGCAAAGATAAGGAGAAAAGGAGGGATATAGTAACATAGTTGGAGAGAGAGAAAGAGTGAGTGATGTGGGGAGAGAGAAGATTGGAGAGAGAGAAAGAGAGAGAGAGAGAGAGGATAGAAAGGCAGAGAAATTAAGGATGAGAGAGAGGTGTTAGCTCTGCTATGCAATGCTAACTTTCTAAGGTAAAAAAGAATCATGGTCTATTTGGTTGTGTCCAAAGGGGGCTCGCATCGGTCACTTTTCCCTTTCTTCCTTCACCCCGCTCACCTCTAAACCTTTATCGTTCCCTAAATATACCTTCTAAAACCCAACAAAGCCCCTTTTGGCCCCAACTCTGAGCACAAAGACAAACCAACCATAAAACCCTACCCATACACCCTCACACGCTTATAAACCCCTCATCGCTTTCCCGTCGTTGATCATTCCCCAACAATCTAACGACCCACATCACACTTGACAAAAGTTTCCCACACGACCATTTTCCATCGTCAGACCATCTCCGCCAGATCTGACAGTCTTCGCATACATCGCGCAAGCACCTTGATCGAGCGATAGCGCATGATGAGAGCCGTTTTTCTCTCTCATCCGCTGCTACGTGTCGATCATTGAGTGGAATCGCTTGGTCCCGAGAATTTACCACTTAGCACCCGAAAGTAGTGCGATGAAAACCACTACCACCCGACCAAACCACCCTCACCCATTAATCGTTTGTTCAACTCTGTCACCCAATGACCGTCCGATCTATCCGCTGAAAATCCAATGGCCCTAACACACCTCGCTCCCATCTCGGCCGATAGCCTCAGCTAAGCCATTTCTGTCATCTAGTCCCCTGATCTGACGGTCATCCTTCTCTCTCATCCCAACTCTCTGTGTACCCATGCATCCCACATCCTTGACCATTATGTTGCCCGAAGAAGGAGATGACCAACTCTTCCAGGATCGGTTACAGTAATATCCCCAACAACCACATTAAACAGAAAGCATGGCCAAAAGGAGAAAAGGACACAACACAGCTCTGTAACAAAATTCATCAGTCATGGACTGCACTGCTTCGAGCATTCCAAATGCCTAAAAGGACAACACAACAAATGTACAGACTATATTTGCCTAGTGAACCAAGCAACCTCATCCAAAGACTCCATTATAAAACTAAATGTAGTTGGTGGTCAATTATGACCCCTCCATACCTAAACGGCTAGGTGCCATTGTAATGTAAATTTATAAATATTCAGGAGCAAGATGTAATCAGGGTTGGAATTTCATGTAAGGTTCAACTTCTAGAGACTGTAGACATTTGGTCACTTGCAGCGTCTCATCTTCCATTTTAGCAAATACAAGCTTCTTTTGCTATTAGTTGCTCACTGTCCATTTTCCTTTGTTCTAAGCTTGTGCCTGATATGTTGTATTCTTGATCTCTAGATGTTTAGCACTAGATAACTATCATCTTATCTTTGTGTTAGAATCTTGAATGCATCACTGAATAGGTTGCTCAGGTTTCTTTCTATCTAATGCAAGAGAGTTGTCATCTTGTCTTTGCATTAATAGATTAGATTTGCAGGTTTCTGTACTAGTTGCAACTGGCCATCACATGGTCTTGTGCATCTACTGGTGTAGTTAGTATTCTCCATATTCACCTAATATCTAAACTGTGAGCATTGTTGGTCTAAAGCCTTGTAGTCTGAGGGTGTTCATGCATGTCTGGAGTGAAACAGAGTAGAAGTGGTTATCTGGCTTGAACGAAACCATCATTTCTTCCATTAAACCTGTAACAATAGTTTAATTTATATGTTACCAAGCATCTTCGAGTTACATCCTAGGAGAGTTTCTTGGAATCCTAACATAATTGGCGCCATTGTTGGGGAGAGGAGATTGAAGTTCAACTTCCTTGGGAGAATGAAATAGATCCATCTTTGATGATAGACGAAGTCTGGACACATTTTTGGTTGTAATCATCTATCTGGTGACTCTATTGGAGGACTAACCTTTTGGAAACTCCATATCATAGTTTTGGCTCAGTTTGTGAGACACACTCGAAGAAATCCTCAGAAATCACCAGCTGACCCAGTCCTTGACCCTGAGAAGATTGTCAAGTAGAGAAAAACATCATAAAAAGGAGCATCAGGATCAATAAGCCTAAACAATCTTATGTATCTCTATAAGAAAGGCTTGTAACTGAGCATGCACATGTTGAAAATATAGAGCCTATCACTATCAGTGAAGAAATACTCTTAGAGATTCATAAAGATCCTTGCTCAATAAGTTCCCCATTGGATCTCAGTCCAAAGGAACCCTCCCTTCTAGTCCATCAGTTTCCTTCGGCCCTATCAGTCATTTCTCAACTCCCTACCTTCCAAACTTCCAGTACCCTCCCATCCACCCTAATCATGCCAGGCCCATAAGCACCCACGAAAATGGAAAGAATCATAGTTGCTAGGTATGGACCATTGGTCCTGCCTATTCCTTTGAATTCCATGCCTGCAGGAGAATATTAGAAATACATGCCTAAGTGCACTAGTACAGAGGGAGTAACAGTTGAAGAACACCTTGAGTCTTTTTGTAGCTATGCTGATAACCTAGATATCAGTGAAGATGATGTGTGGATGAGAGTATTTGTCCAAAGCCTTGATGGAGAGGCTAGAGATTGGTTCAGAGTGCTGACCCTTAGGTCTATAGAAGACATTGAAGCATTATATGATGTGTTTTTATAGCATTAGGGGGATAAGAAAGATCCGCTCTACTATCATGCTGAATTTTGGAACTTGCAGAGGGAAAATGGTGAGTTGCTATCTGATTTCAATAAGAGATCTAACCACATGTACAACAAGATACTAGCTAAAGTGAAACCCACCCCTACCTCTGCTAAGCTCATCTATGCCAATGCCTTTGATTCTTATTTCTGTTTACTATTGAGGGAGAGAAGATGTGCTTCTTTGACTGATATCCAAGATGCAACCCTAGAAGTAGAATCAAACATCATCGCTATAGAAAATCTCAAAGGTAATGTTGATAGAAGAAGATAGAGGGGTGAGCCCTCATCATCTTTAGATCCCAAGATCGATAAAATGGCTAAGATAATAGAGTCATTGGCCTTTGAAATCTCCAAGTTAAAGGTTAAGCAGCATTTAGGGAAAGGATGGGCTCCTAATACATTTGCTTCTAGAAACCCAAATCCATATAGAAGAGCAAATGATCAGACACAGATTTTGCAAAGAAATAAAGATGCAAATGAAGACCAGAGGGTGAAGACCCTTTTTCATAATACAGTCACAAAGGAGGAGAAGCTTGAAGAAGATGATGAGATCCATGGTATGGAAGACAAGGGCAGTGCCCCTTTTTTAATAAAAGTTGCCTATGAGAAGTCATTATTCAATGGTCAGATCAGCCAAGAACATGATGGTGAAGCTATTCTATCAACTGTCAATCAGCATCAATATGATCTGAGGTCTATGATGAATAATGTCAAAGAATCTCTTGCTCATAAAGTTGTTGTCCCTGCAGAACAACAAGTTAATAAGCAGAAGCAGCCAGTAGCTGATCCTATCATCCTCAAAGCTCCAGCCATAGAGGTAAGAGGCCTTGACAAGTTCCCTTCTTCTTTCAGTTTTTAATCAAAAATTCAGAAGCCAAGAATACCTATGCCTCTAATTGAACTAGTGAAGAATGAGTCCCTCAAGAAATCTATCCTTGAAAATCTTGAGCCTAAAACCATCCAAGCTTCCACTGACTATGTGAATTTGCAAAATGACCAACCAGCTGTTATTCTCAGCCCAACGATAAAAAAGTGTGAAGTCAACCCCCCTTCATCTTATGTTCCTCTCTCTGTTCAAGATAAAATCCCTCATAATTCCCCCCTAAGCACTGGAGCCAGCTATAATTCAATGCCCAAGGTTGACATGGATAATCTCAGTCTTGATATTATGAAGCTTGCCCAGTTGGCCTCCACACATCCTGAAAGGGCAGTTTGTCAGGTCACGTAGGAAGAGGGCCCACAGATTTGGGACACCTTCTTTGATGGGGCTTGTTCTAAGAAAGCTACAGGAGAAGCTGAAGTCTTTGTGTCCCCCACACAAGAATACATTGATTCACCATTTATATTAATTGTTCAGGCCACAAATGACACAACTGAGTACACAACATCCCTTATTATTCAGCAAGTGTACAAAAGCTTCCACGAAAAACATCCAAGGATGAGAGCATACAAAGAGGGAGTGAAATATAAACCATCTTTACCTGATAAGGTCAAATTGCCTAACTTTTTTGAGGTAGGTGATCAAATCAACAGGCCTTTGCAAGTCTTTGATGAATTGGTTGATATGCACATTGACCAAGAGAAAGGAACCTTTCATAGAAAGGTAGAAAGGGTCAATTCTCAGTATGGTGACTGTTTCCTCCAATGGGATGCATTGAAGGAAAGGCAAGGAGATCTTGGTAAATTCAATGCTCTATGGACACGATCATTCATCATTGAACAACACTTTTATGTTGCAAAGTATAGAAGGAGAAACAATTTTTAATGGCCCAGTTAATGGGCAGTTTTTGAAAGTTTATGTTAATTAAGGCCTTTAGGCCTCAACATTGTAAATATGTTCTTTTTACAAGTCTTAGTGTACCCTTAATTAGACTCCATGCCGAATGGAACACTAGGAAATATTGTTGATCTTGTTTTTGTATGAAAGGCAGTGGTCTACAGTTCTTGAAACCTCACAGGGAGGCTTTCATCCCCAAAAGGAGACAGTGTTAGCTCTGTTATGCAGCGCTGACTTTCTAAGGTCAGAAAGAAGCATGGTCTATTTGGTTGTGTACAAAGGGGGCTTGCGTCGATCACTTTTCCCTTTCTTCCTTCACCCCGCTCACCTCTAAACCTTTCCCGTTCCCTAAATAAACCTTCTAAAACCGGACAAAGCCCCTTCTGGCCCTAGCTCTGAGAACAAATCCAAACCAACCATAAAACGCTACACATATGCCCTCACGTGCTCATAAACCCCTTGTTTCTTTCCCACCTTGATCATTCCCCAAAAATCTAATGGCCCACATCGCACTTGATAAAGGTGACCCACTCGACCATTTTCCACCATTAAATCATCTCCACTAGATCTGACAGTCTTTTCATACATCGCGGAGGCAACTTGATCGAGCGATAGCACGCAATGAGAGAAATTTTTCTCTCTCATCCACTGTTACATCTTGATCATTGAGTGGAATCGCTTGGCCCCGAGCATTTACCACTTAGCGCCCGAAAGCGGTGCGATGAAAATTGTTACCACCCAACCAAACCGCCCTTGCCCATTAATCGCCCGTGCAACTCCATCACCCGATGACCATCCGATCTGTCTATTGAAGATCCAACGGCCCTAACACACCCCACTCCCATCTTGGCCGATAGCCTCAACCAGGCCATTTCCGCCGTCCATTCCCTCGATTCGATGGTCATCCTTCTCTCTCATCCCAATTGTCCGTGTACCCATGCATCCCACATCCTTGACCATTCTGTTGCCTGAAGAAGTAGATGACCAACTCTGCCAGGATCAGTTACAGTAATATCCCCAACAAACACATTAAACAAAAATCATGGCCAAAAGGAGAAAAGGTCATAGCACGACTCTGTAACAGAATTTATTAGTCATGGACTTCACTGCTTCGAGCATTATAGCCGCCTAAAAGGATAGAACAATAGTTGTACAGATCAGATTTTCCCAGTGAACCAAGCAACCTCATCCAAAGACTCCATTAGACAACTAAATGCAGTTGGTGGTCAATTATGACCCCTCCATACCTTAAACAGCTAGGTGCCATTGTAATGTAAGTTTATAAATATCCAGGAGCAAGATGTAATCAAGGTTGGCATTTGATGTAAGGTTCAACTTCTGGAGACTGTAGCCATTTTGTCACTCGCAGTGTCTCATCTTCATTTTCAGCAAATACAAGCTTCTTTTGCTGTTAACTACTCACTGTCCATTTTCCTTTGTTCTAACCTTGTGCCTGATATGATGTGTTCTTGATCTCTAGATGTTTAGCACTAGATACTGTCATCTTATCTTTGTGTTAGAATCTTGAAAGAATCACTGAATAGGTTGCTCAGGTTTCTTTCTATCTAATGCAGGAGTGTTGTCATCCAGTCTTTGCATTAATATATTAGATTTGCAGGTTTCTGTACTAGTTGAAACCAGCCATCACATGGTCTTGTGCATCTGCTGGCGTGGTTAGTATTCTCCATATTCACCTAATATCTAAACTGTGAGGATTGGTGGTCTAAAGCCTTGTAGTATGAGGGTGTTCATGCATGTCTGGAGTGAAACAGAGTAGAAGTGGTTATTTGGCTTGAACCAAACCACCATTCCTTCCATTAAACGTGCAACAATAGTTTAATTTATATGTTACCAGGGATCTCCAAGTTAAAACCTAGGAGAGTTTCTTGGAATCCTAACAAGAGGACTTGAGAGAGAGGAAGAGAGTGGTGGAGGAAGAGATAGGATTGTAGGAGAGAGAGGGAGATGGGGGAAGAAAGAGGAAGGTGAGAGAGAAAGGGGGATAGGGGAAGGATGAGAGAGAGGAGGAGATAGGGAGGGAAGAAGAAATACATAGAGTGTGATAAGTGGAGAGAAAGTGGGAGTGAAATGGGAGAGATGGAGAGAGAGTGTATGTTTGGGGGTGAGATAAAGATGCAAAGAAGGAGAGAGAGAGGTATATAGTAACATAGTTGGAAGGTGGAGAGAGAGAGAGAGAGAGAGATGGGAGAGAAAGGAAGAGAGGGAGGATGTGAGAACATGGAGAGAGGTAGGGAAAGAGAGATGGATAGGGAGAAGGAGAGAGAGGGAGGTAAGAAGAAAGACATAGATGGAGAAAGGTGGAGAGGGAGAGAGAGAGAGGGATTGATAAGGAAGATGGAGAGAGAGGGAGATAGGACAATAGGAGGGAAGAAAGATAGAAGCAGGGGAGAGGGATATAAGGGGAAAAGAGACAGAGAGAGGGAGAGAAGGGAGTGATGGATATATATATTGGAGAAATAGAGTTTATGTTCTAGGGGTGATATAGATAGACCAAGGGAGATAGAGATATAGATGGAAGGTGAAGAGAAAGAATAGAGAGATAGAGACATGGAGGGAGGGATCTAGAGATTGATCGATATGGAGTGAGAGTGCGTGTGTGTTTGGGGGGGTGAGATAAAGAGACAAAGAATGAGAGATAGAGGGAGATATAGATATAGATGGAGGCAGGGAGAGGGAATAATATTTATTGTGCTAGATGCATTGATTTCAGTGTAGATGGTGATTTCTAATCCTATTTGATTGATTGCACTAGATGCATTGATTTTAGTGTAGATGTTGATTTCTAATGATATTTAATTACTTGCACTCGATGCATTGATTTTAATGTAGATTAATTCTAATCCTATTTCATTGCTTGCACTAAATGCATTGATTTTAGGTGTAGATGGTGATTTCTAATCCTATTTGATTACTTGCACTAAATGCATTGATTTTAGTGTAGATGGTGAATTCAATCCTATTTGATTTCTTGCACTAGATGGATTAATTTCCATGTAGATGTTTATTTCTAATTATATTTGATTGCTTGCACTAAATGCATTCATTTCCATGTAGATTATTTCTAATCCTATTTGATTGCTTGCACTAAATTCATTGATTTCAGTGTAGATGGTGATTTCTAATCATATTTGATTCCTTGCACTAGATGCATTGATTTCAATGTAGATGTTGGTTTCTAATCTTATTTGCTTACTTGCGCTAGATGCATTGATTTCAGTGTAGATGTTGAATTTTAATCCTATTTGATTTCTTGCATTAGATGCATTGATTTCAGTGTATATGTTGACTTTTGATTTAATGTAATTAGATGTATGATGGTACAGTAATTTTGAAGGGATTGGATTAATATTGTGCATTTGTTTGAGTGTAACCACAAAACATTATTGATATGGTACATTGATTTTTGTGTTATTTCAACCTATTAATATTGGAGAACAAGAGAGACAAGGTATGATGTTTACTACAACAACTCCAGAAACATATTTAAATGGTTTACAATGTCAACTTTCCTTTTCATATAATCGATATGAAAATATGACAAAATTAACAACGGTGACAATAAGAATAGTAGAATAAAATCGTTTGAGATTGATAACAATGAAGACTATCTGTAATTGACTACATTTTTATTATTCACATTTTCTATCATTCAACACTATTACATTGTCACTTTGCATTCAAAATTTTTATTTCATCATTTTTCATCATTAAAGTTATTGACAATATTTATCATTTCAACAAATTGAGGTAAAATTAAAATGACGAGATAAATCTAAGACATATTTAGCATATTTAAAATGGTTATATTAATATTAGATGTATCTACATATTATTGATAAACTTAATCATATGTTCGATAGATTTTCCTTGGCCTCACACGACTGAAACCAACTGAGATCCATCTTAACTTTGGATCTATCAAGCGTCGAGAGGGATCAAATCTCTCGAGGTGTAAACCTATTTTTTGTTTGCACCTTGAGAGCTTTTACCCTCTTAGCACTTGATATATCCGAAGTTAAGATGCATATAGAATGATATTATAACATAATTTGTAAATCCTTCAAAAACTCATTGCATGTTTTCATTATGAATTCAAAATTAGTGTTTTTATGAATGACTTGAAATCCATTTAAATTAACACCCTTATTTCTCTTTTTATCGATTTTTTCTTCTATTATGAAAGGAATTTCGCACATGTAATATGAGAAAAATTAATTTAAGTAAAACTTAATTATAATAGTTTTACTATTATCAAAATATTTAGTGTTTGTTAATATTTTTTTGTTGAGAAATATTTTTGCACTTTATTGAGCTCTTCATATTAATTAACAATTGATAATATAAAATAAAAATCTTAGATTCTTATATTAAAGTAGAGATAGTGTTTTGAAGATGTCATGTTTCATTGTGTATTTATTTCAAACTCTTTGCCTTTTTGGAATAAATTTATAGTACTATCTATGATAAAAAAAAAAGCTACAATTTTATAGGTTTTAGTTAATTCAACTTCAATGGAAAGTTGACGATTTTTGTAATACAAAATGTATTCTATTAAGTTAGTAGAAACCCTGAAATTTATTAGTCCTTTCCTCGGGGACTATAGCATTCACTTCGCATTGACGTGACTTAAATATGAATATTTTCCCCAAGTTTATTGCAATTTTAACCAATGTTTGGAGAAAATGTTTAATATTTATATTTTCTCTTAAATTCAAAAATAATTTTCTAATTTTGTGGAAATCTTATTTTTGAATTTCTATTGGTTGAATAATATTTGATGGGAAATTTTTATTTTTGGTATTTGTTACATGAAAATTTCTTAAAATAATAAAAAAAAAACTAATTTATGAGCTGCAATTTCCTGGGTGAGCTCTCCGACACTAACACTAACATTGTTATGTTATTTCTTTGTCCACTAATGCCACAATTGATGCAATTCCAAGTGTTTTAATTAGGTGGGGAGTCAACAATTATAAGAATATTTCTTCTACGGAGTAGGCAGGCCCTTTACGAGGTTGTGAGGGGGTATGGTTGAACATTTGTGCAAAGGAATCTTTCTTGTGCGGAGGAGGTAGGTCCTTTATGAGGTGAGGGCGGGGGAGGGTCAGGGGTAGGGGTAGGGGTAGGGCTAGGGGTAGGGGGCTAAAAATTGTGGGGAGGAAGTAGGTCACAAAACACTAACCACATGAGGCAGGTTGATTTCAATAAAAAAAACTAAAGATGATGAGATTTATAGCTGTAGTCAAACTTACTCCACACTCAAATTGTTAGTATCAACATCACTGTCATGACAATGTTTATTCAATGTGTTGAAGGCTGAAGTCCATTGACTTTTTCCATGATTTATCTTTTTATTTTAAATGAGTTGTCTCCTATACAATTTCCCGAATTATCCACTGCTTCAACAACATCACTGTCATGCCAATATTTATTCAATGTGTCGAAGGGTGAAGTTCATTGACTTTCACCATGATTTCTCTTTCTTATTTTAAATGAGCCATTTCCTATACACTTTCCTGAATTCTCCACTGCTTCAACAATACTCCATACTTGGTATGCCCATCCCTCCATATCAACGAAGCCTACATTTGAAATTAACATCTTCATCAAGTGTTGATTCGCCGACAATGTAGATCGACAATCTTGGCATACTAGGCATAAGGGGCCTGTTTGAGGTCATACAATGATTTTTTAAGACTACAGATCATTGTAGAATTATGACCCTGACTTTGTTACTACCTATTGAACATTGGGCATAGGTATACTAGTAGTAGACTTGCATCTCCACCATTGCTTGCCTCAGAGATTTTTTATAAGGATATTCAGTCAACCTATGCAAATAATGATCTAAATCGGTTCACTTTTCCCATATGAGGCTTCATCTCTCCTGGCACCGAGCTAGTAACTAGGTTCCACCACTAGCAGAACTATCATAGTTCCATAAACTTTTTATTGAGGTTTCCACCTTCATGTTGATGGCTTTCCATTAGTTATAGAAAACATTTCATTGAATTCTTATAAAGTTGTGTGCGAAGTTTCTTTATTCGTGCTTCATTATAGATTTCACAATGAATTGCATGAGCTTTGATGACTTTTATGATGCGTGTGAGAATAAACTTTAAATGAAATTGCATCCTTTATCTATGTATTGTTGCAATAAATGTTGGTGATCTTTAATAACCGTTTCTCTTAGAAGTACTGGTTTGTGTATCATAGTTCCATTAATGGCAATGATGCTTAAAGCACTCTTGTGAATAATTATGATTTGGACTATTTTTGGCTATGGTGCAGATGGATCATTTTATCTATAGATTGCCATAATAGACGATGGTTATCTTTCAATAATTATCGCCCTTAATCGACCTGGTCTGTATATTGTATTCACCATTAATGGAAATGATTTTTAAAACAATAATGCTAATAATTATTGTGTTATACTCGATACAAACTAATTAAAATTTACAATGTTCATTAAAATAGTGGTTAAATGTTTTCAACTTAATGTAATATATATAAGCTTTATCAACGTCAAGTGGCTTAGTACATT
Organism: Pinus taeda; assembly: GCA_000404065.3. Taxonomy (NCBI): domain Eukaryota; kingdom Viridiplantae; phylum Streptophyta; class Pinopsida; order Pinales; family Pinaceae; genus Pinus; species Pinus taeda. The sequence goes on along the minus strand of APFE030397452.1, from coordinate 152,858 downwards.
GATTTTATGTGTTATATATAGAGAAAACAAATTAACATTTCTATGTTTATCAATGAGAAATGAGAAACATTGTTTGTAACCAGGCTATTCAACATTGGAAATATCACTCGATAAGAGTTTCCTTCGATTTTTGTACAATGTTTTGTAATTTTTTTTTTAATTATTATTTGACTTTTGTGGAGATTTCACTGTGTAGAAAGCTCTGCACATTACTGGTCTGTACTAGCAAAGTTAATTGCATGGAATAAATATCCAATTAAAACATTATTTCCTTTCATTTTTCTAGTACATTTTCTACATTTTGCATGTTTTGTCATGTAGCAAAAAAAAAAAAATCCAAAAAACTAATAAAAAATCTAAACATAGAAAGTACAAGGTCTTTGTATGTCATAAAGTACTTGTTTTTCTCCAATTAAACATTATTTCCTTTCATTTTTCTTGCACATTGTAAGCATTTTGGGTGTTTTGACATGTAGAAATAAAAGAGAAAAATATGCGAAAATTTTATAAAACAATTTAAACGTAGAAAGTACAAGGTCTTCGTATGTCATAAAGTACCCAGTTTCTGTATTTTGATAATGCTTTTTATTGTGCTTTTAGATCTTGAATGCTAAATGCATACTTGGGTTGGTGTCATCCTACTGGTATACAGTGATAAAGAGGAAAAGTGTGAAATTAAGCATTGTAAATCACATTTGCTCAATGTGGTCCATTTCTTTTAAAAAACTACACTAATTTTTCATGTGGGTGAGTATCTCGAAGATTCTTACATGCTAAAGGGTGTAAATTCGATGTGTTGTATTGTTGCATCCTTAAAACTTGTAAACAAAGGAATTTGCCTAACAATCAGCCAAAGTAATGTATCGTCCCTAGAATTACTACATACCTTTTGATTATTAAAGATCACCTTAGAAAAACTTTTTTTTCGGCATCAACCCTTACCAAAAATGCAAATGTTCTTCACCTCTACTACATCCATCACCAACTTTATGATTGTGTAGAAACTTTGCACAATGAACAAAACATTCTCACTATGAACTTCCACACAATGGTATCTCCAACCTCTCAAAAGCTAATGGGTAACATAAACTGGGGACAAGGATTCATATTCAGATAATGTGTCATTGGCCAACCCAAAGCGTGGATGCAATCTCATTTCTTTCCAAATCAACTGTATGAACAACTCAACTCCAATAATCACCATCGATGGCCAAAATTATACAATTCTAAGTTTTGGCAATCCCATCCTTATTGTCAAGGGCAAGATCTACCAATTTTTAGCTCGTCCCATCAATATGGAGATACCCTCTTCACAATCTACAGATGTTGTCATCAAAATTACGGTAAAGTACGTGTACAAGTGTGCAAAAGGATTCGAATCCACAAGAGAATTGCTCTCAAAATGTGGCAATATCCATATCTATTACACTTCCAAGTTCACTACATTTAGTATCGAATTTGGGCCATGTCTATTATTTCTCTATTTGGGGTTACAATTTAACATAATTAGTTTCGATGGAATTTTGAGTGTAACAATTCCAAGATCCAATTCTATTGGTTTCCGTACATTGTTCCATGCTTGTGAAACATTCCATAGACAAGAAATTTGGATCTTAGAGGTGTGGATCTTAACTTTGCGATTTTGGAGGTGTGGAGCTCTGCATAACCCTAAAAATGTCGCAACTCTGAACTCACAGAGTGAGTATCTTGCTTTCTTCTGAGAATTGTTAGAAAGGAAGAGGAGCTTAAACACGAATTTACACACAAAACACACGAGTTTCATATATTTTGTTGATCACACAAACTTGATTATTACAATGAACCTAGTGAGGGGTATTTAAACCATTTTGACTAGTGACTCACCTAAAATAACTTGACATGCAACCACACTCTAAAATTATTTATCACTTAAATCAACTTGAATCAACGCTCAGTTAACGGACTCTCTAATTTTATCCAACTCTAGTATGCAAGAGTAATTACAATTTATAACACTCCCCCTTAATTACGACCTTATGACTCAACATAACTCAAACATGACTTAAATTTACTCAACCTGACTTAACATGACTAAATTATGCCTACTAGGCTTACGATCGAAATTCACTCAATTATCACTCAAACATGCCTACTAGTCTGTGTCAGCTAGGCTTACAATGACTCAAGACTTTCACAATTTTGCATTTTCTTTTTCTTTGCTTCCAGATTCTATATCCTCGAAATTGCTTCATTCTATGTTGATCCAGGTCCGAGTGTGAAGAAGGACCTTTCCAAGACCTTTTACTTTCATGATGTGTTAAAATTACAATTAAAGGAACATTAATGAATACATCTACATGTTGTAAAGAAGAGTAACATAACAATCATCAGCACATGAAAACAGAAGGCATTGATAACAGAGTTTACCCAAGAGGGTCTACATCTCCGGGCCCCAGTGTCAAGATCGTGTAGGCCGCTACATTATGTGTTGTCAAGAAAGATGATGTACATAGAGATGATGTCTCGATCATACAAGGAAGAATGCCCTCACGTAGGGGTGGCTCTAAAAGAGATGTTCCACAGCTAGAACTCTCAATTAAAAGAATCCTATCAGTATGACACAAAACAAGCATGGTGTGCATCTTGCCAACATGGCACAAAATGGATGTCAAAGAAAAACACATGTATGACGACAACAAGACTATCCCAACAACATACAACAAGGGATCTCAAAGCATAACATAAAGAGTTACGACAGAAAGTACATCACATAGAAAGATTCCACATAACATAAAGCAAGGAATCATGACAACATGAAGTAAACAAGATCCTGCATCAATGATCAATCATGGATTTTTACAACATAATGTAGAAATAATAAGCACATGAACACATCATATACCTCATCACCAAAGGGCATCTAAAGCAAAGGTTGTCAAAGTGCTTAAGCTTGCTGAAGCATTGATCTCACAACATTGATCGCAAAAAGAAAACCGCTCGCACATGAAAATGGACATCTACACTAGCACTTAGAAAAATGACTGAAATAAGAAATGGGAGAAAGAAAAATCTGAATACACCATCAGCTTTGTGGCATTGAGTAGTGCTCAAACAACTTTCCAAAATCTGAATTCTGAGAATTTGAAAATTCGGAGCTCAAGGAATCTTTTAGATTCCCTCAAGATTCCTCAAAGATTTTGTTTCAGGGATGAGCTAAAAATCCGCTGCTCAGATGTCAAATATGATTTCACCATTAGGATCCATGTGGAAAACCATGAAGAACAAGTATAAACTTGACCATATTCTAACAAAGTGAAATTTTACCTCGGGAAAATTTCATGGCTCATGGTTCCACTCCCTATTTTTGCTGAAATCATGGTTCCACGTGCAATCTGAAAATGACTGAAAAATTTATACCTCTGATGAAGAAACATACAACACCGCTGCGCTCGTGGCGACGAGAGGTGTAAAAACCATATAAAAAATTTCAATTTCTGAGGATGAAAATTTTGCCCTCCGGCAAAATTCATGGTTCCTGCATTAAAAAATTATTAAACTGCCTCGATTTGCATGCCTGCTCCTATCTCGAAAATTGTGCAGTCCTCCTCTCCCACAGCTCTGGAAAAAACTGAGTTCTCAAATAAATTGGTTGGTGGAATTACCAAGGAATTTGTTTGGCATAGTTGGTAAATGGTTAATTTAGTGTGGAGGAGGTTAAGAGGTCAAATCCTGCCTTTCCATAAATAACATAGTTATGCTTTTATAAACCAACTGTATATTTGCATTACTACTTTGGGCCAATGTATTAACGATGCATATTTTTTTTGGTTTAAGTTTTGGGCACGTAAGGTTTTGGTACCGTACTTAGCAGCGTGCATACAGTTAGCAGGTGCTTTTATGGGGCCACTGCTTAGGGGCTGGCCACGTGGGCTGGGCGGGTTCGACCCCCGCTGGCTCCCTTACCTCCCGTGATGGCAACGTTAATATGGGTGTTGGGGCCGTTATATGTATAACGGATTTGTGTGATCCATAATTATATATATATTAATATAAATATAGATTTTTGATAAACCATATTTATATATGGTTTTTAATATAACCTAAATAATATATATTCATTCACCTTTTGGGTTTATATGAAATATATAATAATTTTTATATTAACTTATGTTAGTTAATATAAAAATTTATTTTGTTTTGATATGGTTTATATAATTATATTTTAAGTTATTTTTTGTTATATAATTTTAACCCAAAAAGGATTTTTGTTCTCTTGTGCAGGTTTAGAAGGCCACTGGAGGGATGCCAAGTGTCAAGCTGTCATGTGGGTCTCACGTGCTAACTGGGATGCCATGTGGTGCACTGTGGGCCCCATTTTTTTCCTGCCATACCAATCTTTGAAGAGCTCTATCTTTTGCATACGAGCTCAGATTGACAAATCGTTCACACCACCACGAATAGGAAAACGAGCCCTCTTAATTGATGCCAATGAATTTTCCTTTCTGGCATTTTGAATATGAGCCTTATCCATCCCCTTGGTGTCTTGAGATCCACCTGGATCATATGTTGTGTGTTCTTGTTGTAGGCTCCATATTTCTTTAATTGTTGTTGTTGTAGTTTTTCTTTGACTTTTCCTGAATATGTGTTGAAAAACAATCTAATCTTGTGTACTACACCTTCCTCTTCAACTACTCATTCAACCATGCACTGTTGTCATAACATTGCATCTTCAAACTATTTTCTTTGCTCTGCTTCTTGTGCTTCATATTCCTGAATTTCTTTCTGCAATATTTCTTGATAGCAAAATCTTATATCTTCTTGACTCCATTGCTGAAAAATGGTTTCAATACATTCATCATTGTCTTCAAAAACAACCATATCATTCTTCTCACTTTCATCATCAAGTACTGTTGTTTTTTCCTGTAATCTTCACGCTCAAGATTAGCATTCACAATTTCATGCAATTCTTTTATTCCAACTTCTACTTTAAGACTTGCTTCAATTTATTGTATCGGTTTTTGAATCCATTCTTCAATGAGATTCAAATCTACATCAAACTTATTAAGAACTTTGTTTTCAAATTTTGCTCCCGTGCTATTTTGAACACCTGCATATTCAAAAACAAAGTTAAAAACATCTTTATTATGCTCCTTAGTGAGAGCTTTCTACTGTACCTCTTCCGTCTCTGCCTTCTTTTCAAATTCACTGAAACTATCTTCCACTATTATGTGGTCAATGGATATTTTCATTTAAAACACTTCAATCACTTTATCCTCTTCTTGATCATCATTTAAATTGCTATATCACATATTGCTTCATGAGCAGTTCCAACTACTTCATATATTATTGCTACAGAGATAGCTTCAACCTTCAATGCTTCATCAAACATTGTGCTTACCATATTGGCATAATCAATCCTTGTTTCAAAAAAGAAACCACACATATCATCAACATAATGTTAATCCACACTATGGTAGGATATCCTAGCATGCATGCGCATATTATCAATTTCATTGACAATTTCAACTTCACCAAATGCATTAGTTGTGGATGGATTCACCAATACACATCTAACTTTGTAGTCATCATCCACATGTGTCTCATCACAGTGGGATTCACCATCATCTGCATCATCCACGTTATAGTGGAGTCCTTGGTCATTTATGTGCTCTTACTTTGCTTCACATATAGAGGGTCCATCTTCTCTCTTTGCAATCTTTGTTGCATCTTCTTCATCCATATGCATGTTTGCATAATTGGTTTTAATTTTATGGCCTTGACAACCATCATCCACTTTTGAGTGGGATTCTCCCAGCTCTATTTTCCTTTCAAATTCTTGCTCATCTATTCCCAGATCTGCAACCGACTTCTTTTCTTGTGACATAACATGTTATTGCATGTCACTCCCCCTTGCACCAAATTCTTCTTCATATTTTGTTGGACTTCTCATTTCCTTGGTTGTGGCCTGAACCTTTATAAACATGACAATAATCTTTGTCTCTTCTTTTCTATTCCTTTTCTTAGTCTTCTTCAGTTGTGCTTTGTGACCCATGACTGTTTTCATTCCTTTTCTTATAGCTTCTTCACTGATTGCATGAAGTTGTCTTCCATATCGCCCCCGAAAAAAAATATAATTTCAATACATGCCCTGGTAAAGCACAATCTTCACCCAAAAACTTATCATGCTTGACAGAAAACCAAATAACTTTGTAGATTGGACTTTACAAAGCCCTACTTTTTCTAAATAAGTAAAACCCTTTTTCCCATTTTTTATTCTCTTAAAAAACCTTCTTTATAAATCTCCCAAATAAAAAAACTTTAAAAAATCCCAAAAAAATATTTTATAAAACTTTATACCATGCACCAGACACCTTTTAATCAAAATATCTTATCACTCAACTTTCCCCTCTTAATAAATCTTTTTCTAAATAATCCTATTCGAAAAGAACTTCAAATGAGACCTTCTAAAAATCTCATAAACCCTTTTTCGCATGTGCTTTTCCTTTCTTAATTTGAAATTTTCAAACTCTTTTAAAAAAGACGTTTTAATATGCCTTCATCATCTTTTGAAACGAGGTTTTGACTCTTACCTTTTCAAGCCTATTGTGATTTTTTAAACCAGTTTTGCTAACATAGTGTGAAGGGTGGTGAGGCCATGTCCTAACGCCCTCCTCAATAAGCTAAGCCCGCTTCAGTACTCTAATGCTTCCTCTTCTTATGATGCGTTGTGTGCTAACGCTATCCATGAAATTATTTTGATGTCATTGATGCCATTAATTAAACCATCGTTACTTTATTTTTTCCAACTAGGAATTTAGAGGTTTTGACTCATGCTAGTAACATGGGTGTTCCCACTTACTACTAAGTACCACTACAGTGGATTACAATCAAGTTGGTTATGATCTTTATATGATAACTCCTACTAGTGGCAACCTCAGAGAGAAATGGGGTAGGTCATGCTCTTTTATTATGGTGTGGACCAAAATCATATATATATTTTAGAGTGGATGCCCTACTTTTGCTATTGATGATGCCATTGGTGAGTTAATTCATATTGGTGCTACTTTATTTTCTAGCCATTCATTCTGGTGGTTCATTCATATTCATAAACCCTACGCATGAGTTGGTGAAGATAGGGTTGAATTACTTAACAGAAAGCGAAGATTAATATATTGCTTGCTTAACCAAATCTCTGCACTGAAGGAAAATATCGATGATTAGGGATTGAAACTGGTTTTATTCTTACCTTCGAGAGGGAATTTGAATGTATTACTTTCAAGAGGGCTCACCTTGATTAGCATATTGATTGTAAAATTAAATATATCTCTATCTTGAGGTGATCTAACAAACCTGGGTGGCACAAGGACCATAGTAACATATGCCCATACACATTCACATGTGTTATCCCCAGGACTAATTACGTAGTAGTTAAGTAACTTGGTTAGAGAAATGCAAGTCGATGTTGGTAGGTATCCAACCCTAAGCTTCTCTTTACGACCATAATATCTAACAGATTTTTGCTTCCATTCAATTGCACAAGATAACTTTCAGAGCATATTCCTCCAATTATTAAGTTTCAGGCTCACACATCCACACTTGTAGGTTCACACATCTGCACTATTGTATAGATATTGTATTTCAAAATACACAAAGCAAGCAGAAATAACAGTCCCACACAATGATCATCTCCACCCTTGCATAGTATAGGTTTAGAAGTGTGGAGCTTAACTCCACGAGTTTGGAGGTGTGGCGCTCTCCATAACCAGAAAATCTCTGCACATCCACTAAATATATTGATGATAGTAAACCACTTTCCACTTAGCAGTTCAAAAGAATGACTTATTTCTCCAAGTCTTGTATCCAATATTCTCAATATATGCTCACATCTATACCCACTTTCCTTCAGACCACAATATCCAACTAGTAGTCTTTAATGTGTAAACCAATGAAAACTTAAAGCAAAGTTAATAATAAAATAAAAAATGATGCCACTTACTACCAATATTAAAACATTACATATGAAATGATATTTTGTATGTAAGCTTTTTCATTTTGTTGTGTCTAGAAGTGTGGAGAAAAATCTGGACAATGAAAGCTCTGACACAACCCTTCTCTGACACAGTTTATAATTAATTATAGTGGGATCTAAGTACAATGAAAACATATGTGCTAATTAATTAATTAACTATTTCCACATCCACAATGGTTGGACAATATGTTAGAAATGTTAATTAATGTGTGAATTGCCTAAGGGAGATTATAATTAATTAATTAATTAGGAGGCTTACTTATTAGGTGGTCCTTTATCTATGTAATTTATGGGGATTTAATCTATTTATCAATTAATTAATGAAGGTGGTCGTGCTAATTATTAGTGAAGGAGATTGATTTGCAAACGAAATAACTCTTCATGAAGTTTCCTCCCCATTAGCATGATCGTTAATAGGAATTCAATGTTCACGGCCTCAATTAAGTCAGAGAAAAATATTAGTTAACCAAAAGCAACAACACAAGCAGCAAGAACACCAACATCTTGAAGAAATCAAAGGTGATTGTGTAGTACAGTGCAAACACCCAAATACTCGTGGAGAGAATTGAACCCTAGTTTTGATACGGGGAAGAAGCATATGTGGGAGTGGATGTGCATAGGAAGTTTCTATAGAGGTGGTTGTGCCAAGGAAGCATGTGGTCGTGTAAAGGAAGCATGTTTGGAGGAAGTGGTGCAAAGATACAGATGTAAGAAAAATGCAGAGACAACTCAAAGAAGCATGTCATTAATCAATTAATTAGTGGTAGGAAGAGACTATGTTGCTTTACAACTATTTTTCTTGTGAGTTTTGGTTTCAACATTTGCATATTAAAAATGGTTATATGTTTACTGTAACAGATGAGATATGTCATCCTAGTAGATATAAAAAAAGCGTAATATTATAAAAAACATATAACCATTTTATTAATTATTATTATTTTATTTGATTTCATAATGATGGTAGCATTAAAAACTAGGCGAGAGGTCATTAGGGCAATATAAGCTCGAATGAATGTAAAAATCAAGAGGATAGGCCATCAGGCTAGGGAGGCCTTATGTAATCATTTTTATTTTAAATAGATTTATCATCTATGTTCTTTCGTATGTATGCATGTTTTTATCATGTTCTTGGTTGTTGCACTTTTGAATAAGAAATGAGACACTTGGGAGTTTAATATCCTACAATGGCTATCGTTATGGTCCAAGGGAAGGTCTTGTTCAAACCAATAGTTCTTGTAATTAACATATTTCACATTCCTTCGATAGATAGTGCAAGGTCAAGTTGACTGCTCATGCCTCAACTTGAAGCCTGATTAGACAAGGATAGCTGACCAAGCGACCTCAATTCCACCCCAACCCCTAATCTTAGGTAGGACGTAGTTGGTCGAGTCGGGACTGGAAGAGGTCGAGAAAGTAAGGGGGAAATGCTTAAAAAAACCTCTGAACCTGACTTTGATGTGGGACACTTGGGGTCGAGCCCTAGTTTATTTGAGCATTTGTTAGGGTTTCCACAAAGTGAGGTTATTCAAAGAGATTTTTTAGCTTGATTTTACAAGTGAGCCTCATATGAGTGGAAGTAGGGTCTAGGAGCTCCATTGTTGTATAGAAGCTAGTTCTATGGGCCCATAACTAACACGCTTCCATAGGTGAGCTATGAGGCTCACAGAATTCAAGAGCCATCAAAAGTCGAAATAAACAAACCCCATAATCGGTCTATGTAAGCTGGTATTAGGGCACAAAAATACTTTATGTAGGAGGAAAACATCCAGCTATGGTTAGGTAGAAGTTATGTGATAATCCCACAACTACAATTATGGGTATAATTGTCGAAGGAGGTGTGAAATTATGAAATCTCCAAGCGAGTAGAGGAAACTTGAGAGGTTCCAGAGGAGGTGACCCGAGATGCTGAAAGTCTCAGCCAGAGGAGGAGATTCGGTGAGGTGTCTATGGAGGCCATGGTTGCAGCTTACTTAGTGATACATGTGGTGAAATAATAGTGAGATGGAGAAGAAAGAGATGCAACAATGAAGCACGTGATTAGGAGATCATGAATAATTTCAAGTGAGAGAGTATGATGCAGGGGTATAGACCCCACCCCAATCGAAATTGATTACATAAGATGCGGAAGGAGTGGCATGGAAATCATATATAGGTGACATGATTATGTTTTTATTTTTATGTAAAATATAGCCTTTATAAGAGATGTGGCAAGATTCTCTTTTAAGGGTCTATTTTTTGTTTCTTTTATATAAGAAGCTTGTTTGTGTCACAGGGGGTGACAACTACAATGTAAAATGAGACTAAGAAGGTGGTTTCCCCACCTAATGTAAAATAGAGAAAAAGGGAATTAATCCATTAGAGGCCAGTAAGAATGTAAAAAGCAGGCCTATAGGCCACGAGGCCAGAGAGGTCCTATGTAGTCATTTTTTTTTTAAATATATTTAGGCAATGTGTTTATTCATATGTGTGCATGTCTTTTATAATGTTCTTGTTTTCCACACTTTCCAACAAGGAATGATACTCCTAGGAGTTTAATATCCTACTGAGGTTGTCATTATAGTCCAAGGGAAGGTCTCTCCAAGACACATAGTTCTTTCACTTGGTGTACTTCAAATCTCATCAATAGAAAAAGGTCAAGTCGGTCACATGGGCCTCAACTTGAAGCTGCTTAAGAGAAGGTAGCCGACCAGCGAACCCTAAATCTACCTCAACCCCTGACCTTGACAGGGACCTAGTCAACCTAGTCAGGCCTCAAAGAGGTCACGCATGTAGGGGAAAATGTGAAAAAAAAAATCCGTCCCCTCACATCGATATGGGACCCATGGGGTTGCGCCCTAGTTTATTCGAGCATTTTTTTAGAATTTCGTAGAGTGAGGTTAGTAAAATATTTTTTGGAGCCCGAGTTTACAAGCAAACTTGACATGAGTGGAAGCAAGTTTTAGGAGCTCCATTGTTGTAGAGAATCCAGTTCAGGAATCCAGAGGTGAGCGCTTAGACTCACATAATTCAAGAGCCATCAAAGATCGAAATTCCCAGACCCCAAAATTGTTCTGTGTCACCTATAAAAGTAAGAGGATGTTGATCAAATGATGTGAGAGTGTGGGAAACCTCCTAGTGTGACTATTATCTCACTTATGAGCTGCATCATCATTTCCATTTATTGTCTTTAATATTTTATCATAGTATTAGAGCGGGAGGTAAAAAAAATGTAGAAGTTTGATTGAGAGGTGTGTGGTGTGTATGTGAAATGGTATTCTTGTTGTGTGAAGAAGTGGAAATGGAGGTTAGTGTGATTGCACATGGATCTATGCAAATTTACAATGAACCATGTTGAAATTGTTGCCTATTGTAGCCAACTTGTGTACAAACTTGTGCGAACATTGGGTCTTGTTGTATCATTTCGAATTCGGGTTGGATTTTTGAACACTCAAGGTCTTCAAAGCTACGATACCCTCTGAATTGACAATGAGATAAAAAAATAAAGGGACGTATATTATGTCAATTGTTATCTATTGAAAAATGTGTGGACTGTTGCAATGAGGTTGTTGTCAATACAAGAATGTTGGATATGTTGCAATGTGAATGAGCAGCACACTATTAAGAATGTTACACTAAGAAATATTGTTGTGTGGGATTATATGTAAGCTACATGCATCTAAATTGAGTTAGCTAGGATTGTTCAAGTCATTCAAGATATGGGATTAATGCACGTGAGACTGTGTTGAGGTGTTGTAAGTTGCATGAAGGAGAAAAGGATTGGATTGACATGCATCTTGAGTGAGTTACAAGAGAGTTCTACTTAAAGAAGATTTCTCTGTTGATGATTCTATCTCTTTCCAAATATTTAGAGTTGGAAAATTATTGTCGTAGTTGAAACTCCTATATTTTGAAGTCGAGTTTGGATATGGGGAACAATCTTATATGGTTAACTGGAATTGTGCACTATGTAGAAGGTGTTATATTTTTCTTATCGTTAGTGTGATTGCAATAGATTGGATCAATTATTTTTGGAATTGACAATGGGCAAGTATTCATCCACAGATCTCTTATTGATCTTATCAACAACAAAGGAGGTGACAACATCCTAGGGCCTCGAGAAGGTAATTTTTTGTGGGAATTATTTCTTATTAAAGGTGTTCTTAATGAATAAATCTTTGGAAAATCCTTATTTAACTTAACCAAACAAGTTAGACAAGTCCAATTATATGGATAGTAAGTTCAATATTCATACCTTGATGGAAGGGACAAATGTTTGGCCAATCGTATATAGATGTGAAGCCAAACTTGAAGCCCTCACAAAGGTTCCTAATTGGGAGCCCCAGGAGAGACAAGAAAAGTTGATTCTAAAAATGTTCGTGAAGGACAATATTATTTTTCATATCAGAGACTACAAGAAATTCAGGGAGAGATAGAATACCCTTAAAGGTTTGTATAAAACAACCAATGCAAACCGATTTTAGATCTTAAAAATCAATTTATCTTAATTAAAATTGAGGAGAATGAGAATGTAATAGTTTTATTTCTAGAATTCAATATTTGAAAGAAAAACTGGGTGATATTGGTGAAAAAATCTCAAGCAAAGATATGGTAACTATAACATTGAGTGATATTTTAGAGTAATATTGTATGTTTATTACAAGGCTTTGTAACATGAGAAACATCACTTATATTTGATGACCTCACCGTATTCTTTGGAAAAAAAAAATAATGAAGGAAAAACATTAATTGCAAGTCTCATTATTTAGGCTTCACATTGAAATCAAAAGGAAATCATCCTTCTAGAAGAAATCCATGGGAAGCAAATAAGGAGAAGGAAGCAAAAAATATGTACATCCACCATGTGCAAAGCCACATCAAGCTATGACACAACGAAATTTCGATGTTAATATTAAAAAGAATGATGCATGTTCTTATTGTCACAAGTTTTGACGTTATTCTAAATATTGTTTCAAAATGAATTTAAGTGAGTCCAAACATAGAAATAAAGGGAATATTGGCAATTTTTTTAATAAAGGAGAAACAACATATTATGAATTCAAGAATGTGATAATATATATCTTGTGGATGATCACTCACATCAAATCAAAGGATATGGTGTTGTAGATGTAACATTACAAAATAGTTGTGTTAAACAAGTTTAAAATGTGTTGTATGGGCTTGCTATAAAGAATATTTTAATCTCACATTTTACCATAATTAATTAAGATTCGAATGCATAATTTGTAAGAACTATAGTCATTGGGTATTGCTATCGACAGCTACAACAACCAAATCAATTATTTAAATTATAAAATTATTATAATAATACATTTTTAAAAATTGATTTTAAATTAGTAAAATATTATTTTAAAATTAATTGAATTTGAATTAAAATTTCACGTAATATGTAATATATGACTTAGCATATTCTTATAAATCAAATGAATAGTGAATACATATACATCTTATATTGCCAAAAAAAAATATAAAAATTAACTAAACTTACACCATGTATAAATCAAATGAATAATAAATACAAATAGTGGTTGGTATACCTTGATCGAGATCTTTCTCCACCTTTCCTATGCCATTAGATGTCTTTATAGGCATAAAATTTTGTTGTGCAAGTTTAGCTAATTTTTATGATTTTAAGGTTTGTTGGCTGGAAAAAAAAAACCAAAACGGGAAACACAATATTGATGGATGAACGATTTTGTGGCTGGAATTTATTGAAATGCCCCCGTGTTTTTAATGATTTTGTCGCTGAAGTCACGCTATTGGAAAAGGCTGTAAAATGATTTTGTTGCTGCAAGTGACGACGTGGGTGTGCCTGGTCGGCGACAGTTTTTTCCCAAGAAATAGGAGAGGATTGCATTCCGAATGTAAATGCAGCAAGCATTGGATCGGTGGTTGGTCGTCGTTGGGAAAATTGTAAAATGTAGCAGGCATTGAATTGTTAGGCCATCAATTGTAAAATATGGCAAGCACGGCATTTTTAGGTCGTCAATACAAGAGTTCGTCTGCTGCGCGGATGGGTGCTATATTGCTCCGTTGTTTAGCCGATGACGTCTTCAAACCACAGAAACGTCTGAACAACGGCGAAGTCCCCTGTCAAACGCGTATTCGCCATTTAGCAAGGGACGGCGAAGCAGGAATATGTGTTGCAATAAAATATTAGATAAAATTCGCAATTTCGCAGCACCGGCCAGAAAAACAGGAATTGTAGGAGGGGAGTCGAGATGAACGGAAAGGCTTTGAATGTGTGCAGCGCTTTCACTGACCTGTGAAATAAATTTGTCAAAGTTCCATCTAAATTTAAGAAAAAAGCTCACCGACCAAGGTAGCACTCATATATATCGTTGTATCGCTGTGTGTGTATATATATATATATATGATTACGTAAAAATCATTACTTCAATAATTAGTCCGAAAGGTGTATCATTCCCAATATATATTATTACGTAAAACACTTTGCTTCAACTAATTAGTGGAGCCTAAGGCTACCAAAATCAATTAACTCAATCACTGCATACGTATAGACAACGCTTGAGTAGAGGTCATCAAAATCTCCAATAATTGCGATCAACGATAACAATTAAAATATAAAAGCTCCAATTTACGGAATTTAGGAGAAACATGTCACTGATACAATATATCGCCGTCCCCAGTCAGCGCATCAATACAGAGGAAGTGTATATCTATTCTATACAGCAGAAACAATTAGAAGTGGGTAGTAATCCTCTTACCCTTGGTTAGTTTGGAATACTGCCTATTGTACTATCGGAGTAATAACCACTTTAAAAGTGTGATATTCTACCATCACGTCGGCTTCGTTGGTTCTGCGTTACTCTTCGACAGGTTAGTTTTGATGCAGATGAAAATGGGTTAAAATTGCTGTCCTTCAAATGTCTGCCCGAATTGCCAGTTTGCGTGAGCGACGTTATAGGATGTGATGGTTCTTCCATCGCTGGTGGTGACCTGGAAGGACAGAGTCTGCCCATTCAAATAAGAGTTACTCTGCCAATTCTGTCCCCAGTTGCGGGACATTGCTTGCCAACCGGTGTTGGAACCTTTGATGGAAACCGCCTCCACATCCCCTGCCCCTCCTACGTTGGTAATGAGCACCAAATTGAAGTAGGAGTGCCCATTAATCGTGAATCTAACTCCTCCCTTCCTCACGCATGGCACCCTGCACAGATATATATTCATCTTGCAGCTTAGCATTTCATCGCAATTAAAGTCAAGTTGGAATAAATTCTCAGGATTGAAGAATAGGAATATAGTGTTGACAGACTAATTAGGGTAATAATTAATTAATTACCTTCTGAAGATGATTGGAACAATGCCACTTCTGTATATGGCGATCTGTTGAAACGCAGGCTGAGCCATGTCGAAGTGTTGGAGAGGTGGATTGCACCATCCTCCATTGTCGTTGGGAAGAGCAGAGTTAGGGGGGCAGAGGTTAGTAGCAGTAATTGTCACAGTGCCTGGTAGACACCACTCAGGGTCGGAGTGGTGGTCGCATTTCATTTCGTAACAGGCTCCGCAAGTAGCGCCATTGTTGAAAAGCGCCGTGCTCAGAGCTGCAGTGTTCGTTCCATATCCTTGGCTATACAAATTGCCGTATCCGCACGCACCGCCTGTCAAATTAATTTTACCATCGATTTGCTTTAGCTAACATATGGTATTAAATTATTAATCTAAAGCTGAAACTGCAAAGTGAATAGTGTCTGCGCCCACCCAGGGCTGGAGTTTTGTAGAGGCATGAACTTACCCATTGTGCCCGACGCATCGCTGCCACCGTAAAACGTAGCATGTGCAGATTGCCAGCCACTATCTAGTGCAAAAACCGCGCTAGCTATCCACAAGAAACTGAACATCGTGGCCAGTGTTAAAGGCGCCATTTTACTGTCTCTTAATATAAGTAGACTTCAACTGAACTGATATCTGAGGTGAGAAGTGATGCCTGAATCTACAACCGAGTCTTGGACTCCGAGGTTTCCCAATAAATAGAATTGGGAGGTGGACAAAGGATCAAATTTTCCTCCGCGAATGGCGTTACTTATCGCAGCGTGCGGAGATATGATTTGCTGTTAAGTTATTTGGTGGACGTACGTGGCACGTTCAAACAGACGGTGGCCGGCGATAGGGCGTTTATTATATTCAAAGGTCTGACCATCCTATAACCGAAACGGCCGGTGGGGCAACGATTAAGCGTATAATTTTTCTCTACCTAAAAGTGCGTTGAGAACGAAAGGTTTATGCTTATTCGTGTCTTCGCTCGAATTTAGGAATTATTTTTATAAATTATATATATAAATTCTTATGTAGAAAAGAATATATTTATTTTTGATGATGGTACAAATGTTATTATTTATCAACACCTATATTGTATGTACATCGTTTTTCTTATTTTTTTGAATGAAGTGGGGAGCGAAGCAAGAATTTTCACATGCAAAACATGGAAACTGTATCAACGGTCTCAACACTGAATCACGTGTCCAAGCGGTCAGAGACGAAGTGAGTATGGCATTTAAATTTGCAAACGTTGAAGTTGTTTCTATCGATCATTAACTTTATAAAATATAAATTTTACCCGAAAAACAATCATAATTTCCATTGAAACTATACTAATTACAGGAAGATAGAAAGTTATATATGCTTGGTTATGGGCGATACTATAAATTTATCACTAAAAATACAACCAGCTTTAAATAGATGTATGATGAAGATATTTTCAAAACATCATCTCTATTCTAACAGGGAAATATAATATACTTATTTTTTCACTTGATAGGAAATCCAATTCACTGTACTAGTCAGTGCTGCATGTAATCGGTAGTCTCTGCCTAACCATATAATATGCCATTTGTTAAGGCTCATAACCGTTTTATACACATGGTATCCATGGGAGGGTTAGAAGTGTAGCAAAAACCCTATTTCAGGATATCATGAACAAATCACTTTTTCTTCAGGTTAGGATAACTTCACACAAAGTTTGGGGTGAATTGAGAAATGTATGACGTGTAAACTAAGGAAGAGAAAGTCAATTTAGGAATTAAGTTGAATGTCTTTGGTACAACGGAAGAAAAATTCTTTTATTTCCTCAAGTCGTACCTGTAATGATTGAAAATAATATAGGGGATTAGTATGTTTAGGTACGAGGTAAAGAGTCAAAAGAGGCTATTTATGGAAACCAAAAAAAGAGGACTTGCAACAGAGAATAATATCTAATAAAGAGCACATAAATTTACTTCCTCCTCAACTTGGGGATATCAAGATAAAAACATTAGTAATATAAAATAAGAAGAGTAATATTTGAATGTAAAACCATGGAAGTGACCCCAAAACACCTGAGAGCTCCATGGTTGTAACCATATTGTTTAAACCCTAGTGGGTCATGGTCTAAAGAATGATGACTGCAGCATAACGCATGTGGACCAGGTGGCCAAAACTGACATGCCCACCGGTGGATGAAAATGGCGTGCAGCGATCTTAACAAGGCTTTCAAACTAATATAAAATAGTAAAATCAAAGTGAACCGATATAGTAAGATTGTTTTCATGGTTTTAAAGTATTTTTCTTATTTTATGATATGGTAAGATTGTTTTGATAGTTTTAAAAAAATACCGTAATGTATTTTTCCTATTTTTAAAAACTCAAAGTGAACCGATATAGTAAGAAAACTTGTACTTATATATCTACCTCTATTGTCTATTTTTATTACGTCTTCAAGTATAATTTTTTGAGTTTTCTTGTTTCTTTTACCTCTTCAGTTGGTCCACTTATAGGGGAAAGTTGCAACTTCTTTCATAGTTGCGGCAAAGTTGTAGTTTCTTTTATCGTTCTGGAAAGGGAAAGCTGTAGCTGCGTTCATCGTTGTGGCAGGGGAGGAAAGAAGTTACACTTGCTTTCATCATTGCGGTCCCACTTTAGACAAATTTATTTCAAATAAAGATTATCGAACGAAAGCTTTCTCGAAACATTTATGAACAGTAAAATACAAGTAACTAATCCACGTAATTTCTCTAATCTGAAGAATCATAGTATCAAATAACAAATAAACCAGTAGGCTGAGTTCAATGGCCTCAAACCCTGTAAATACGAAATGCAATCAAATAAAGAAATACTTCAATAATCATTTTTTGTTATAGGCCTATGGTAGTTCACCAAAATAGAGTAGAGTAAATGAGAAGGGCAAGATAGCCTCAAAACACCTGCAGTATAATAGGTCGAAAATCCTCCTAGCTTAAAAACAAGCCCCACAAAGAAATTCACATTTATATACGGGTCGAGATCGCTTCTATGGAGCTAGAATACAGAACAGAGCGCCAACCATAATTCCAAAAAAAAGGAAAACTAAATTTATATTTCCGAGGAAAGATCCGACGAGAGCAAACATATTAATTCAAGAGACAATGTTCCCACTGAGATTTATAATTCAGAGCCTAAGTAAGCTAGGCAACCATGATCTCTTGAATACAGCTAAACAAATTCGAAGGGACTTGAAAAACTAGATATCATGAACTAAACAAGTAATTACACAGCGAAAGCTCAAAACTTGAAACACATTAACTATGCAAAGAAAAATTTACAGTGATAGTTCGAAAAGGAAAAACCATTATATGTACAATCAAATTATAATGAAAAGCTGGAATGGCAACTTAATAACTGAACTTGCGATTTTATCGTGAAAGTATGGAGTTGGAACTACATATCTTGCAGCAAAATAATAACGCGTTCAACAAGGGTTTGAAACCCTTATCAAAGTAATCCTCATGGGGATTAATAAACAAAATCCATAATGAACCTGAGGAATTCTCTGGAAAGAAACGCTCGCAAACTATATTCTGCTCAAATAAATATAACTTATTACATTGCTGAAAGCTTGCCTGAGAAGGGTGAAGCTATTCTGCATGCCCAAAATATTTAACAGAGTATCAACATCATTACGACTGAATGCTTTAGAGCTAGGCAAAACCCTACTACGTGAACTCAGGAGGAGGAAAATCTATTCCGGAAACCGTAATCGAACCCATGAAAGCTCTGCCACCCATAGGCGACCAAAGAAAGATAGACTTTAACACATACCCGAAGAAATAACTGTATCTAGAACACGAAGCCATGATAGAGCTTCGAAAGAGGCGCCTTGCATTGCTACCTATAGCACTAAGATGCCTCTGGATGAAGCTGAAATAGACCAAAGAAAAAGTATTACCTTAATGGTGGAATAAGGAAATAATAATACACAGAAAGAAAAGTTATCCGAGAAATGGTGAATACTTGTTAGGGCGGCGCAATGGGAGAAATTTGCAGTTGAAAAAGAGTCAATAAGCCACGCCTGAGTCGCAGTAGCGTAGCGGATGGCATCTAGTGGTGAATCCATGGAGCAAATAAACCATCGCAAGGCCAAACCCAGCACTGTATCACCCAAACAGAAAACAATGAAACTCACCGATGAACTGTTGGAGCCTTAAAACTGCTGCCCGTCATGACATAGCCTGTCCACACACAACCAGTAAAACAATAATGAATTAAATTCATCATTCACACGAGCATTGAATAAAATTAGCATGAATGAATGAAAAAATTTACAGAGCTACGTTATATTGATAGTTGAACTGCGGCTTACTGGACTTAATCACACGACTTAATTATACTCGTCAATATTTAGTAGCGTTGATCGAATAACTTACGAGAACGGCGTTGAATATCATAGCGGCGCGGGGGCTGGTGTACGTTGCAGGTATTCGGAAGGTGTTCTGCTCTATGCACTGCCTCCTCCTGCCCTTCTCTTCCACAGCCTTCGCGGCCGCGGCAGCGTTGATCAAGTGGTGCATCTTCCTGAGAATCAGAGTCCATGAAGAGATCCTCCGTGGTTGAATCAGAGGATTGAGATTGATTGAGTACTTGCTGTATGGCTTGGCATCGACATTGTGGAGACATTTTTTGCAATTCGTTGCAGCATCTCTCTGATGGCTGCTCTCTCCGTCTTTGCAAGTAGTCGCGACAATCAGACAATCTCTCCA